>JAGKTI010004775.1:23618-47981 GCA_018397915.1 Birgus latro | reverse complement strand
TCCCCCCCCCCTCTCTCTCTCTCTCTCTCTCTCTCTCTCTCTCTCTCCACCCCGAATTGCTAGGATTTCTACCGCTGAGCAAAATCGTCTTAATACAGTTCCTAGGTGAGCCTTGGGTTGGGAAAGGGATACTCGGATAGGTGTTGAAGTCTTTGATTGCCAGAATTCCTCTCAGCTGAACGGAACAAAATCGTCTGGTGTTTGCCTGAATAAATTTCCCCACTGTACCCAAAGCAACGGAGGAGTTAAGATGGCAGTATATGGAGTGTCCTCTGTTCCGTAGGCAATTTGTGTGTGTGTGTGTGTGTGTGTGTGTCACTAGGCCTTGTAGGGCAGAAACAAGGATATCGCAGGTTGGAATGATAAATGAATGGATGCTTGGGCTATTGTAGTGGGTAAGCTTGTGGCAATTCTCTTGTGGTGTTCTCCTCCGGCTACTTTTTATCTTCCCCATCCCATGTATTTTTATTGTATCGCTTGTACTTTATAGTCCAGACCAGACCATGAAAGGCTTAATGGTGAAAATATAAACACTATCAGTCTCCTGCACTCTCTCAGGTGAATAAAACTGTTTGGCGTTAGATGCAATAGAACACTAGGGTTTTCCCGAGTATGAGAAGGTAAATGGTGACAGTATTAACACTCTCTGACTGCTAAATAAAATCATCTGACATTAGCCGGAATGGAACACTAGAGTTGTCCCTAGCATGAGAGGGTTAAGCACTAGGATGACTGTCAGACTTTGCTTCCAGTCGGCCTGAGGAGTGGCTCTAACTCTTTGGCATTGAATTTTCCACTTTGCGTGTTATATCGGCAGTTGGCAGAAGATTTTAATTATACTCGAAAGAAACATAAACCATCTTTACACACACACACACACACACACACACACACACACACACACACACACACACACACACACACACACACGTCGCTTTAGCCGAGAACGAAGAACTGCGTATTTCTTCTCAACATCCGTGGGGGCGATTTTATTCAGGTGATGGAAATCCTCGCACTCAGAAGCTTTACCCCTTCAGTCCGCTGTCGTAATCTGTATCTTGTTCTTGGCACCGCCACACAATATTGTTCAGCCCAAGGGAGACTTTTCTAGGTGCGAGGGGCCAGAGGTACCGTAATCTTCTTTCACCATGCCGCAGCTCCACCCCTATATTGAGTAAAATCGTCCTGAGGTAGAAAGACTAAACAAACAGCGTCATTTGTCTGAAGGAATAACTGGATATGGTCAGTGCTAGGATCTGTATTTAACAAGGACTACAGCTGAATGCTACAGTTGAATGCCATCTTCCAGTACAATCATCTGGTGGAAGCTTGAGCAAACTGAAAAAAAAAAGTCATTGAAACGAGGGATTTCTTTATCATTCTCACCTTTTTCCAAACTGAGGATGGGGTGGGGAGAGAGAGAGTGTAGTGGGTATAAGAATCTAGAATCTTCAAACCGACACGCTACCCAGTTACTCGTCCAGGCCAGTCATTAGAGTATTACTAGAACGGCTACCATGAAGTCCTAAACAAGCTCCATTCCTTCCTGTATGAAACCGGCGAACATTTTGTAAGTGACATACAAGACCTCGTAGCTCCTCTTCTTTGGCGATTCATAGTGCATATTACGCTGTTACATACTCTTGTGTGTTTTCCAAGAGTTAATATCAACAGTTTGCATAAACACACATTAGAATACTCGGGTGTAATATGCGCAATAAACCACTGAGGTGTAATTGTAGCCTATATTTAATAACTAAGGAAGAAAGGTTACGGAATCTCCAAAGCCACTTACAGTGCGACCCTTACATTGATGGGGATTATTTTTAAGTGACCCACACCAAGCCATCCTGAAGCCCCTCTCAATGGTACCTTAAGGACTATTTTTGGGCTAATTTAATTCTGTTCGTTATGGGGAAAAGACCCAAGGTTTCTGTATATGAGGAACTTTATGGGAAAAATTTCTTGATCTAAGCTTCTTGGGTTTGCTATCCACGTGTGTGTGTGTGTGGGTGGGTGTGGGTGGGTGGCGGAGTGGATGTGGGGAGAGCAGTACATCGGATTTTGAATCTTATTTTCTTCACTGGCGAGGAGATGAGTACGTCTTGTCATCGGGAGAAAATTTATCAAGGATTGTATCCAGTCTGGGGGAAAAATATGTGTCCATAACAGTTAGCACTTATCACAGACTGCTTGCTCTCTTTCTAGTATTTTGTCGTGTTAATCTTCAATCAGTTTATTCTGAAGTGTTTGTAGCTATATGATTAAAGACAAAGTATATTCAGTTAATCTTATGCAGAACTTGAGCGTAAGAGTGGGTCAATATTCACTCTGATTTTGCTGTCAAGTCTTGGTAGGTTTATGTATGAAGAAAAATGCAGCTGTATATGAATAATCTTACATACAACAAAAGTGTAATTTCACTCATGTTCTTTGCAGCTGTGAGTGAAAACAAACGTAAACAGTTATTTCATACACAACTTAAGGGTAAGAGTGTCATTATTCACGCAAATTTCACTGTCATGTGTCTGGTAGCACTGTGGTCGAGACAATCATATATAATTAATATCATACACAATTTAAGAGAAAGAGTTTATATAGACGTTCCCTGCTCCTACCCAGAGATTGGATCGCCTCTGAGCTTCACTAATGATCCAGCTGCACTCGTAGCGTCGTACTGGAAGTGGCTCAGGAGATGAGGTAAAATCTGCTCGTCAGTGATTTACTCAGCACAGTACACCTTAATATCCTCTTGTATGGTAGTGATGGAAGCTGTGCCAACAATACAGCGATAAAAGAAAATATTCTTTCCTTCACCCCAGTGGCGTAGTTTTACATTATATATTTGTAACCGTTGAGCTTTTTATTCAGTCAAGAAAAGCTCTGTCGTCCTGAAGGAGTTATGGAAGGCTTCATCTAATCTCTCTATTTCGAAAGTTCTCTTTAAGTCTAATATTTGTTCTAAAGCCATGTCAATGCTCATACTCCTTGCATTCTCATAACATGTTCTTGTACCCCATATCAAAACGAAATCTTACAAGTAGATTACTAATAATTTGTGATCTTCAGATCAAAACCACAAATAAAACTTATATGGCACAATGACGCACTTAATATTTGCTTTCATTTGTTCATTATTTCAGCCAGTCGTGATGAGACTGTCACTAAAATTCACTGACATTTTTCCCTTGCCTTTGATCGATGGTGTTCGTAAACAAGAAATTTCGTCTAAATTAATATCTCCACACGATCTGTATCAAGCTGTTTATTGCCTTTGATTTGTAGTGCAACATTATGTGATTGCAAAGTGTATGAGAATCCAAAGTTCATTTGTCAGCTGTGAAACTGGTTTGAACAGAGTGCACCAGAAGTGTTCAGGTTGCAGCTTAACAAGATCATTTATGTCACTTGTCGTTAATAAAATCGAGATTATTTCTGTGCTAGAATTACATCTCCATGGGAAAAGTAGCTTTATAATTAGCAGATCAGCTCCTACAAGTGTTTTTTTTACCTTAAATCACACTAAACATTCCTTCTTTCATCACACCAACAGTTTCTTCACTCAGTGGATCTTTAATATTGCTTCTTTCTGAAAGATTTTCGTCAAAATTAAGTTGCATTGTGAGGAGCATCTTCTCTGAGCGGGATTTCAAAAATGTGACGACTATGGGAGGAGGGGAGGGTACAGAACTGCACACAGTAAAAAGCACACATATATGCTTAGCGGTAAAAAGAAAGCTCCAAACTGGTTGAAAAAAAAAGCATCTTTATAGCCGTTTATAGCAAGATGATCAGCCGGTATTTCGTATCCTCATATTCCCTGGATTTTGGCGTTGTTTCTTCAAGTGATACATGTATCCCTTGTTAAGAACCACATCTCTAAGCGTATATAGAATCGCCTGAATGCGGTATGGATAAACCGAAAAAACACGTCATTGGATTAAAGGGTTAATGTCTAATGTACAAAACTCGCCTAGGAAAAGGTGCTACGAAATCTCCTCTACCACCTAGAATGCTGCCGAGAGGTTCCGGCGGGGTGGCCTCCTAGCACTGTTAACCCCTTCAGTCCGATGGCATATAGCATAATTCTGTTCTTGTACCACCAGGCGACTTTATTCCATTAAGGACAGACCTCTAGTGGTGAACGGATGAATGAATGACATATTTAGCGTTGTTCATCTCTTCAGTCCAGTGGAGTACTTTATTATTTTACTTAGGCTA
Organism: Birgus latro; assembly: GCA_018397915.1. Classification (NCBI taxonomy): domain Eukaryota; kingdom Metazoa; phylum Arthropoda; class Malacostraca; order Decapoda; family Coenobitidae; genus Birgus; species Birgus latro. The sequence goes on along the minus strand of JAGKTI010004775.1, from coordinate 43,760 downwards.
CCACCAAATTATTTTTATTCCAGTAAGGACAGGTCTCTAGCGGTAGGCAGAATGAAAAAGGACACATCTAATCCATGCGGCTCGAAATATCTCTCCTGAGCTTTACAAAATCCACAAGGAGTAGCAAACATAAACTATATACCGTAATGTGTCATCGGAGTGAAAAGGTTAGTATTGTCCCAGAGTTAGCTGGAACACTTGCTCTTCTCAGATTAATACCTTTACCCCGATGATATAATTTTTTTTTTATTCTTGCTATATTCAGACAATTTTAGTTATCTTTGGAGAGACTACAGAGTGGAAGGGTTAATTTAGGTATAGCCTTCATTAAATCAGTCCGATGATGTATTTTTTTATTTTTTTATTATTGCTATATTCAGACGATTTTCTTCAACTTAAGCAGAAATCAGGTAACGACGGGGTTAGTGGAAGCTGCTTTTATCCCCCCCCTCCTCACTGTGAGAGGCCTCCCCATGGCTGAATAAAATCGTTTGGAGGTAGCAAAAAGGAACACATCACTGTATTCAAGAGGCTAATTTTCTTTACAATGAAGTGTCTTCCTGAAGCTGAATAAAATCGTCTGGTAGCAATGGGAATGAAACAACGTCTACATCATCAGACTGAGGGGGTTAGTACTCTAAACCTTACATTAAAAAAGAAGAAGCTGATTTTAATTGTCTGACTTCAAGTTGCTCCGACCACGAAAAAATTAGTGATGAAAGTATTTTCGTTCTCAGGCTTATATAAATTGAAGTCAGCTGAATAAAACTGTCTGACGTTGGATGGAATATAATACCAGAGTTGTCCCGATCGTGAAAGGGTGAGTGGCGGCAACACTAACACTCTCAAGCTCCTCTAAAACTCTGAGCTGAATAAAACCCGTCAGGCTTTAGCTCGAATAAAATACCAGAGTTGTTCCGACCTTGAGGGGGGCTATCATCATCCCGAAGTTAGGTGAAACACTTGCACTGCTCTAATTAATCCGGCTCAAAGTTGTGCGGACTCAAGGGGCAGAAACTGTGAGGGATTACCAGGGTATTATGGCCGACGCTGCCAGCCCGCTACGGGCACCGCGATTCCTGCCCACAGATTCTCATACACAGTCTTACGACCATTTCCTGTCGCTAGTGTGGGTTGTTTTTGAAGGACAGACAAGGAAGGAATAGTGCAGAATCTTCCATTATATCTTGTTTTTCCTGCAAAAAGAAATCGGGTTACGAGATCGAGCTATGATCTGCAATTGCAAGAAAGAGCAAGGGTACTGGCTAGGGACGCCTTCAGGTGGTGACACCGGTAAGACCGGTGGTGTCGCTGCCTGGTTATACAAACGTCTTTTAGTTCCCTCCTTATCCCCAGAAAGGAGGATGATGGGCTGCGGAAGAAGGGCAACTTCATTCTGCAGTTCACTAGGTTCATGGTTCAGATAAATTACAAGGAAGTAGAAAGGAGAGTGCAGGCTTCCCTGATCTCTTGTTCTTTCCCCAGAAACAAATCTGAGTTGCGAAACAAATATCTTCATGAGCAGTTTTGTAGGAAGAAGGGGAGTGTAAATATCATTTTTCTTGTTCTTTTTACAAATACAAAATATTACCAAGAGAGGGACGTGAGTTCCTCTCGTGAGTTTTGTTAATGAATCTCGCAGCTGGACCCGACAGGCTGTGCAAGGGCCGTATTTTCATCTGTTATAGAAGCAGTGTAAGTGCCGAAGAAGCTGGTGTTAGTGATGGCGACATTTGTAAACAGTCATATTGCTTGCGTCATATTGCCCCCTTTGGAGCGTAGGGGCCCAAAGCAAGACTACAGGGTCCTGAACATTTACGGGTCGACCTACGCCCTCGGTAGCATTTTATAAGATAGAAAAACCGCAGTCACCGCTGGCAATCAAGCCGTTGTACGTTAACCCACAGTGCTTTCTGATCCACCACCTCCACCATAAAAAAGGATTGTTACTGGGCTTTAATCAGTGCTACGTAATTCCTTCAGTCCGGTGGCACACTTTATTGGTTTATTCTTTCTACTTCCAGACGGTTTTATTCAGCTTAGGGAAGACTTCTTATCCTGATTGATATTGATGTCCATATTTAACACCTCCAGTTCGATAAGTCTCTTTCTCTAGCTGAATAAAATCGTTTGAAGGTACCAAGAATAGCATCGGATTAAACAGGTTGAGCTTTTTCAGTGTCAATCATCCACGAGTCACCACACGTTTCCATTCACTTTCATATTCACCCTTGATTACATTTGCTTATTTTCCATTTTCCGTTCTCGGTATATACTGTCTATCTATCTATTGCCAGACGCTTCAATCTCGCACGGGGTGGTCATAAACAAATCGCCTCCATGTCGCTCTGCCCCCCGCCATCTCACTGCCCTGCATCCAGCTCACACCCCCCTCCCTCATATAACTCTTCACTCCATCTCTCCACCTCATCCTCTGCATCCCCCTCCCTCTCCTTCCCTCCACCTCACTCACATACACTCTCCTTGTTAGTCTCTCACTCTCCATCCTCTCCACATGCCCAGACCACCTTAACGTGTTTCTCCTAACATTTCCTATCACGTCCACATCCACACCACAACGCTCCTTCACTTCCCCATTTGTTAGTCTGTCTCTCCATGTGACTCCACATGCTTCTCTCAAATAACTCATTTCCACTGCTCTCACTCTTAACTTCTGTCTCTCCAACAGGGTCCAAGCTTCACTTCCATATGTTAGAGTTGGTATCACAATACTGTCATGTTTCAACTTTTTCACTTCCATGCGCACTTCCCTGTTTCTTCTCACTGCTTTCAAGGAACCAGCAACCTTCTTTCCCTGCTGCACCCTTTCAAGCACTTCACCCTCCAGACTACCATCTTTACTCATCACACTACCCAGGTACTTAAATGCACTCACATTCTCCATATCCTCCCCATTCAATCTCACTGTACATTCACTGACTTCACATCTCTCGAAGACCATCACTTTACTCCTTCCTACATTCACCTTTAGATTCCGCTTCATACACACTCTCCCAAACTCATCTACCAAGCCTTGCATCTCCCCCTCGCCTTCACTCAACAACACAGTATCATTTGCAAACAAGAGTACAGGGAGTTTCCAAACACTGCCCTCTCTCACTAGGGCCGCTCCAACATCCACTGCCCGACTTTGTATCTCTTTTATAACCCCATCTATATACAGATTGAACAACCATGGAGACATGACACAGCCTTGTTTCAATCCAACCTTAAAATGGAAAAATTCACTCAGTTTGTCATCCACACGCACTACGGCCTTAGCACCCTCATACATACTCTTCACTGCCTTCAACAACTTCCCATCTACCCCATATATTCTTAATACATTCCACAACCCTTGTCTATCCACCCTGTCATATGCTTTCTCCAAATCCATGAAGGCTGCATACAACTTGTTTCCCTTCTCTAGAAAATTTTCCACTAAAGATCTAAGAATGAATATCTGATCTACACAACCTCTTCCCTTCCTAATACCTCCATATTCTTCTCCAACTAATTCCTGTGTTATTTCCCTAACTCTGCCAATAAGTATCCTACCATATGCGGTATACACATGGACAGTTAATGTAATTCGCGTTATAACAACATTCGAAGTAACAACATATGCAAATGTTATCGTGAGAAGAAAAAAAATGCTGCCTGATGGTATGTTATAAATCTGTACCTTTACTTGGCTTAAATTTTCGTCCTTTCGTAGCTTTTTCACGTAGCTCCGTCGCAGAAAAAGGCAATGCTGCAGCTTTGCATCATTTCCATAGCACTTCTCCTTGACTAGACGCATATTCTAGAGGTAAACTCTTGCCACAACTCAGCATTCAAGATGTAAAGAGGGCAATTTTAGGCGAAGTCTGGGGAAGGCGGTGGCTGAATCGGTAGAGAGGCGGCCTGCAATCCTAATGGATCTAGGATCGAATCCCGGCTGGGGCAGGGAACAGTTTAAGGATTTGAATTTCCTAAAAGCAGACTTTCCTGATCTACCAGAGGACCCGCCGACGTGTCGTAAAAATACCCCCGCTAATACCAGTACACCAGTCTTGTATGAGACAGCCCTAGCATGTATTCAATATGGACGGTGGGTGTTAGCGCCGAACTGGTGACATGTGGAGATGTAGGAGGACTACTGGGCCTTGGAATAGGTCACTGTCCCCGAGAAGTAGGCCCTGAAGCCTTTGCCCAGAGTCGGACACGTAAAAAAAAAAAAAACGAGTACAGTCCCAACCATGACGCACAGTGAAATGTGAACAATGCTTGAAGGACCCGAGTCGAGAGTGAGGGTAGTGGAAGGAGGTAATAAAATGCCGAGATAGATGGTATGACGAGACATATAATAATTTAATGACCACTTACGCGATGACTTTAGAGTGGAAGGGGATGTGGGTGGAATAATGAAGGGAACGACTCTCACATTAACAAGGCGCCTGGTGGTGTAGTGCAGTGCTTCTTAACCTATTTGTGTCATTCACCCTCGAATTTTTACCACAAAATTTCTTTCACCTGTGACCAAATATCCTTATGTTTTTGGTCATTAGCGTCTTACTATCTTATTATATGCTAAATAATTCATAGTCACATGAGAAAAAACAGTAACACATGTAGTAAGTGTTTATATGATTCAATTTTTTGAATATCCTAAAAATAAAAAACGCAAAAAAATCTAGGGGTAAAAAAAAAAATCCATTTTTTTTTTCTACTTTGAAACAGTGCCGTATAGATAAAATTTTGATTCCAGCAGAAAAGTAGCTAAACTGACACTTCACCAGTTGCCTACGGCCATCCTCTAATGTTGCCGTTTATAAGATCCCACTAGCTCGTCTGGTTTCCCTTAAAAATTCATAGACGATACGAAACAACGCGATATATGTGAGAGGAGAGAATGGTAAGACAGAATGATAAAGAGGTTCGAGAGACAGGGAGAGAGAAGATGTAAGCCTGGAAACAGAGGAAAGAAGAGTGCGGTGATGCAGGACGGGTGTGTGTCGTGGCAGCAGGATTCGTTGGATTCACTATAGTCACTTTGCTTTCATCTGACAAAAGTTGATTACTAACTAAATCGTGGTTGCGTGAAATTCGATGAACTTATGTTAAGGTAGAGATGAGTCTCCTTGATTACTAGTCATAGTTATTCCCCAATCTGATTACACCTTGCCATCAGAAGAGCTGAAGAAGGGTTTTAAGATCTTCGTCAGGTGAAGTTTCTGTGTTCTTTTCTTGTCCCTACTCAAAACATAAAATAGTTACAGGATAAATTACCTAGCATAGCCTAATCAAGACGTATTTATAGGAAGGAGGCGTGAACATTGCAGAATTAACACATTTCCCTTGCTCTTCCTGCTAAATCAACCCTGAGTTGCGACAGGGTATCAAGAGTATATATATATTCATCAACCCGGGTGCGGAAGAGCCTGGAAGTCCTTTAACCCCCTTCAGTTAGGTTATGTGTTTTAATTTTAATCAAGCTATCACCAGAAGGATTTACTGAACGTTGGGGACACTTCTCGAACTGGAGAGGTTAGACAGAACTTTCAATAATGACTTTACTTCTGGGGAATCTTCTAAGGTTGAATAAAATCATCTCGTGGTAGTTGGCTAAGAAATACCCAGGAACAAACAGAGACTTCAACACTCGCGCCCACCAGTTGGTTTAGGTCTCCCAAACTTGACTTTCTCCTGTGACCGTGAATTTTGGCTGTTTGGTCTGAAAATTGAGTAACTTCATTCTTGCCTGACCGTTAGCTCCTCTACCAAAGTTGGCCCAGATCGAGTAAAAATGGTTTGAATTGACTTTGCCCTGTGACCTTGACATTTGGCCTTTCCCTATGCCATTAACGTATGAGTGGCTGTCATCAAAGTCGAATTTCTCTATCCTTGGTTTGCCTTGAACCATTCCACGAAGTTTGATCTAAATCGGATAAAAACTGTTTAGCTTGTTCTTGCCATGTGACCTTAACCTTTGACCTATGAATCTGTCTATTATCTATCTATTGCCGGACGCCATAATCCCGTTAGGGGTGACCATTTGACTTTGGGTTATTTGTTTTACGGGGAGGAGCACTAACCCTCCACCAACCCACTTGTTGACACGTAGGGAGCACGTATGGTTTGCTTATATGGTTACCACCCAGCGTTGTAAATGGTTTCTTGGCTTACAGGAAACCATTTGGCTTGTCACTCAATGTAAAGGCACCTGTAAAGGAAAGAAAAGCAATAAGAAGTGACAGGAAAGATGGGAGAAATAGGAAGAGAGGAGGGCAGGCACAGAAAAAGAATGATAAAGGCTAAGGCAGAAGTAGGCAGAACTACATCAAGTGATTGGATGATGGTCGCCACCACCTACCACTTCCTATGAATCTGAAAAAAAAAAAAAAACTAGGTTGCACCCTTGCATGGTCCTCAGCACTTTCACCAAGCTTGAGGTAGCAAGATAAAAACACATAACTACTTTATCAGACTGAGGGCGTTAATCTGATTCAAACCGACCTTCAGAGTACCGAGAAAGAAGAGAGAAAATTCATGAAAAGGGATACGGTAATAAATTTCAGTAGAGATAAAAATATTCTTTGCATGTTCGATCCTCTCGCCTATCCACTTGTGCTACGAAAAGTGATATTAAGTTCTGGATGTGGAAGAGTCTTGGTTTTCTTCCTTCTTACCAAAGCACAGACGTAAAGTATTATGAGAGGAGTTTTGGCGCTTATGACAACTTTCCCAGCGTATTGTTAAAGCTTAGAGACAGTGGAAAACAAACAGACCTTGGTACTTCAGTATGTAACGAGAGAGAGAGAGAGAGAGAGAGAGAGAGAGAGAGAGAGAGAGAGAGAGAGAGAGAGAGAGAGAGAGTATTGATATGTGTGTGCCTCTGAAATGGTGTAGTGTGGATGTATTGGCAAACTTCACCAGTAAAAGGCAGCAGAGCAACACCCAGCGTGACCCTCATCTCCCATCAAACGCCCGTACCTCCCATCAAACGCCTGTACCTCCCACCACTTACAGAGAGGGGCTGGGGGCGAGGCTGAGGGGATAGGTATACAATATTGTGGGCCGAAGGTGTCAGACTTTCCTGTTTGTTTTGTAGTAAGTGGCACAGGAGGTCTCGTACTATTTTTCCCTCAGCTTTATTTTGTATATTACACCTCAGTATCGTCTTGTATATTAACTGGTGGAAAATATGTCGATATTATGACGATACAAATATGCTTGAGAATGTTACTGGGTCATATACAAAATAAGTCTCAAAGGAAGTTTTGTTACGAAGGCTCCTATGCTACTTGAATCATTCTCGGCCGTATAGTACAAGAAATATAATTCTGAAATAGAGTGGCCTCAATAATGTTTCTTCGTTTTTTTTTTTTTTAAGTTTGATTTCAGAATAATTGTGTTGTGATATTAGATTTACTACTAATACATAGTTTATATGTATGTATGAAATAAAGCTAACTCAGAACCCTGATAATCATTTGTAACGAAATTACACACGCAACCTTTGGGGTTTTATCAGTTAGAATTCCGAGTCTGATTGTTTGGAGGTGTTTTGGGTGCCACCTTCGACAGCGCCACGGTAAAATATGGCTGACTGTGAGCCTAGAGTACCACAAACTTCAACCAACCTTCATCAGTTTATAAAGCACACCACTCGGGTTATAAGTTTTAGATTTTCGCTTTGTGCTACTGAAATTGAGTTTGTATGTGTGTAGAAACTCCCAGACCCTTACAAACGTCTTTAATGAAACTAAGCACACAACCTCTAGGGGTCTAATAGCTAATATTACGAGTTTGGTCCTGACTGATATCCTCTGAGGGGATGTTTTGGGCCCCACCTGCCACAGCTTTGTATTCATAAGCCGACATGTTTTGAACAGAGCAAGTGCACAAGTGAACGTAGCAAGTGAAGGCTCTTGTTACACTCGCTTTCGCAGGGCATGTGTGTGTTATGTTTTGCTCTGTGTGTGTGTGTGTGTGTGTGTGTGTGTGTGTGTGTGAATAAAATAAACAGTTCTTATCCGATTTTAACCAAATGTACTGTAAATAAGGGGTAGACGGACAACTAAGGGGCTGACCTATTGTTTTTATAGCAATATCAAAGGTAAAGGTCACAGGTCTAGGTCAGCCATTGACCTATCAAGGTTAACTTGAAAAATTTTCATCCGATTTAGTCCAAACTTGGTTGAAGGATGGAGGGTAATGCAAGAACAATGGGGTTTAGTTTTAAGAACAGTCAGTCAAGGGTCAAAGTCGCAGAACCAGGTCAAAGCTGTACCCGTGTGTCTTTGTGTGAACAAAGGAACTAAAACAGTTTTGCTCTGATTTGAAGCAAACTTGGTGGAAGGGTTGAGGAGGAACAGCCCAGAAGTTGACCTATTGTTTGTGAGAGCAATTGGTAAAAGGTCAAGGTCATATGGCAAGATAAGCTTTAATAGTTTTATCCAATGTACACCAAATTTTGTGGCAGAGTTCAAGGTATGTCATGAATAAAGGAATTCGATTTTGAGAATAAGCAGTCATATGCCAGTGTTACAGGAAGTCAGTTCAGTTTGTTCTGACTTGGGTAAATGTGTTAAGGATCAGGCTAGAATAGATTTTGAAAGCAATCGGTCGAAGGTCATGGTCGCAGGGCAAGGTCAAATATGAGGCCCTTAGATCAATTGGTGGGTGCAGTTTTTGGATCATCGGAGTACTCCTTCATGTATTATAAAAACCTTAGGGTCTGTGTGTGAGTGGGAAAGGGGAAGGTGAACGATGGGGTTGCTTCAGGGATGCATGATGTTTCCATGGCTGTTCAGTCTGTACGGACGACATTTTCGCAAGTTTTGGAAATGTCGAAATATGTGAGATACGCATTTGTTCATTTAAGACTTTCTATATGCTTTCCTAGTTTTATAGTTCTGAGACAAAAATAGGAAGATGGTTTATTCCATAGCATTATGAGGTAGGTAAATGTAAATATAATGGGGCAGTTGGATAGTGGAAAATACCGGTACCGTAACTAGTGGTTCTTGTACGGTAGATGATACAACACCGTAAGCTCTACAGCTATGTAAGTCTGGAAGAATCTGTGAGAGAAGGAAACTGGGACTGACTATGAGAATAAGTAAGATGACGAGAAGCAGGAGAGCAACAGCCATTTGAAAAAAGGAAGAACATTTGAAGAAAAAAAAGAGTTGTTTTACTTGTATGGATGGAACTAGCAGCACATGGAATTTAGGGACCTGAAGTACGCCACAGGACAGAAGGGGCAAAAGTATTAAGGATGATAAGAAGCGTGAGGAAAGAGGTATTAGCGTATGTTTCTGGTGAAGATGGGGAGAGATGATGGCATGGTAGTGCTGACAGTGATGTAAGGATATGAGGAATGGGCCGTGAATGCTAAGGACTGGAAAAGGCTGGAATTAATCATCATAAAGTGTCTAAGGTATATATTTGGGTAGAGATGTCTTGATAGAGTGAACAATGACACAGTAAGGGAGTGCAGTGGAAGTAGATATAGTATGAAGAAAGGGATGACAAGGGTCTTTTAAAATGGAACGGCCGTATGGATAGAATGGGTGTTAGCTACTTGATAAGATGCGCAGGACAAAATCAGGAGTGAGGAAGGGGGAGGCCAAGGAGGAGGTAGAAGGATGTTGTAAGAGACTTTGGCCTGTATTCATGTCGGTTAAGGAGGCTTCCTAGCACCTCTTCCCTAGCGATTTATTTTTAGATACGGTTGGTTAGTATCCTTTTGTACTCTATTTATGCAGAGTATGGCGATGTTAGAATGATTTATATAACACGAAGGGCAATAAGGTGTAATAAGCAAAATAAGTCGCTTAGGAAAAGAAATCAGGGAGCTTCCTTAACGGACGAGAATACAGGCATTTGACTCAGATTCAGAGGTCTCAACAGCCACTGCCAGATTGGCTGGGGATCGGAAACACTACAGACTTTTGTCTTGTTGGGTTTAAGTTTTAATGAGATGGAACTTGGAGAGGTATGTCAAGGACATTGTCGAGAAGGTTGAAGGTCTCTCTTATGCAACTGACCTCTGATTTACTTATCGAACCCTGAAGAATCTCCGCTCCAGGCCCGCCTCCCAGGTTAACACTTGTCTGAATAAAAGATGAACGGCTAATGGTAGAGGCAGTGAGTATGGGGCTCTTTGCGGTGAGTACTTCGAACAACTTTTAAAGACAGAGCTCCCAGTTGAAGAGCGTCCATAGGCTGCTGTGAAACTACTAACAGTATAGAGCCAGTCCTTCTTCCGTTTTCAGTATCTTTAATTTGTAACTTCCTGCTCACCCTATTCTCCCAACTATCAAAATGTATTGTCAATCTTACTGACCTTTTTTGGATACCGTTCTCAGCTTGTGACCCTCGTAATAGCCAATCTTTCTCCTGTTTTGTAACATCTTTGGCTTGTGACAGTTTCCCCATTTTAATACTCGCAACTTTCGTGCAGTCTGTAAGCATGACTGAGACTTGTTTTCATCTTTAACTCATGTCATTCATAAATTTAAGGCTTTCTTCCCGCTTTGTATTTAACTTCTGCCATCATAAATCAGTCTTTCCTTTTTTTCGTACGATCTTTATGATAGCCTTCCCAACTGAGTAATTCTCGCGACCTCGTGAGGCATAAATTTAATCCTTTCTCTGCACTTTACTGTTTACTGTTTTCATTTCTGACGGTCATAAATTTAAGGACCGTGTTGTCGTATTCTAAGTGGCGTAGGAACCTTCGCATTACTTCTTCCTTTGCATTTAATTTTGCATATTACACCTTAACCTTCTTCCGTATGGTATTACTGATACTGTAGTTTTAATATCACCACAGTTTGGACCAGATGATATTAAGGCGTAATGTGCAGAAAAAATTCACCAAGGAAGAGGTGTTATGAAGTCTCCAAAATCTCTTCATAATTATACGATTATCTCTGACTTCTGGCACCCTCTGTCTCCCTGCTCCCCTCTCCTGCCTCCCGTTTCCCCTTTTCCTCCCTCTTCCCCTCCTTCCCTCTTCCTTCCCCCTCTTTCCCCTCTCCCTCCCCTCTCCCTCCCCCCGACCGGCAGCAGTAGTAAACAAGTCCCTGTGATGGTGGGGCTGTCTTCCCGTCTCCAGGCATCATCATCACGTTGGTGGGTGGGGATGCCTTAATTAAGCGTGTTGATTATACGCCTCTTGCATCGCCACGGAGTAATATTGGCCCTCTTGACCTCTCAGCTATCTCACTACGTCGGTCCTCCTCTGTCTGTCTGTCTGTCTGTCTGTCTTCTTGTTAGTTTACGCTTCATGCATCGGGACTGATTAATATTGCTCTATCTGTCCGTCTGTCTTAGATACACACACACACACACACACACACACACACACACACACTGTGGTAGAGGTAGACAATGTTCCCTTCCTCACTTATATTCTGTACAGTCACAATGGGCGTGCAGTGACGGTGACGCTTGCAGTCCAGAAACTTATATTTCGAGTCTTTGCATAATTCTGAAGCTAAAAAAAAAAAGGTTCGTGTGGAAAGGTGGAGCATCGTGGTGGAGGTAGAGGGTGTTCGCTTCCAGAAGGGTAAGTTGTGCCTCATTTTGTAATACTGTATTAGTACAAGTCACAGCCAGGTCACCTCACACGTCCAGACCTTCACACTGGTTCGGGGATCGCTGAGTGGACTTACTTTTGAATAGGTAAATAAATCAGTCAGTAATTAAATAATCAGTCAGTCAGTCGATCTGTTCATCCAGCTACTGTATATCTGTCTATACATACATACTTACCTACACACTTACATACTGGGTGTCCCGGAACTTGACATACTAATTTCAGGAGGTGATTTTGTCCAATTTTCAACTGTGATGGAGCCACCATTACTGATGAGTATTGTGTATGGACGAAAATGGTATCGTTCACAATTTACCCATTAAGTTATCAGTAGTGCAGCTCTGTAACCGTTTAGTATTAGACTCATGTTGGTATAGCACTTTTAAAATTCAACATTAGCTCTAGAATCACTTCCTAAAGTTGGTACGTCATATCTTGGGCCATTACCTCCCGCCTCTCTCTCTCTCTCTCTCTCTCTCTCTCTCTCTCTCTCTCTCTCTCTCTCTCTCTCTCTCTCTCTCTCTCTCTCTCTCTCTCTCTCTCTCTCGTTATTGTTTTGTCACTGCTGCCCCAGGCTTGGACGATTTAAGTCGCTTATTGTTATCAGTATGTGTCATCCCTGAAGACACCTGTGTCACGAATTTTCTACATCGCGAAATTATGTATCGTAAATTGTGACATCGAGTGATTTGTAGGAACGATGAATAGTTCTGAAATCCGTGGGAATTCGCCATTCTCTTAACCGTCCACTCGTGTACTTATATTTGGATCAAATTTTCAAAACTTTCGTCATTCTTTCGCGAGTGATTGTCTTTATGTACAGACAGTGCATTCCTCTGAGCGATAATTTCCGAATTGTCGTTTCTGTGCACTTGTCCCTGGCCGTTAGTTGGCCACGCCTCTTTCACACGTCCCTTACGTTGGACACTCAAATACAGTCAGTCGTCCCTTAGCAGTCACGAAGAGCAGGTTTGGTATACCCAACGCGGATAGGTTTCTTCTAGTGATCTCCAACATCCTGCAGCATCGGCGTTTTCCCGAATCTTCCACCAACCTGGTGATCGACTATAGCAGCGGCGGTCTCATCTCTACTGATCAGTATTTCTTTTGTTTTTCCTAGGCTTAAGGCTATTTAGCTATTTGTCTGAGTGCTTGAGTGAGTGCATTTCCCTTTCTTTGATTTTGAATAGATTCATGTAACGTAAATTTATTTTCTTATTAATAAATTTACTGTTCGTTTTCTTGAGCTTTGTTAAATGTAGCAGTCGTGTTTGATTTCCCCACATATTTAGTACACTTTTGCTACTCCAGGTTAGCACAACCCCTTATATTAATCACGACTGGTACTTAAACCAGCTCTTGGTATTAATTTTTAAATCCGTTGTGCCAGCTAGGAGTTTGGCTCAGCCAAGATCCTGTTTATTATTATTATTTTTGAATGTTAAGGGGTGAACTAACTTTCTCAGAGGCCAACAGTACAGTGATACAGCCCTCTTGAGCGTTTAGTCTCTGCTGTGTACTGTTGAGAAAGTTTATAAATTCTCGACTCCAGAGAATTGGCGAAGTAAGCCAGCATAAAAGTGAAATCGCCACTTTGATTTCACGAGTCGATTCTCTCGTGATAATCGACCAGAGGATTATTCTCATTTTCCCCCTGGCATCTGGCTTCACATTTATTTATTATATAAAGTATAATCTCATTTTCCCCCTGACAACCTGCTTTACGAAACGTTGAATGAGACAGGTATTTTCTCTGCACTTCCTGTTCTACCTACTGCCACAGCCAATACTGAGCCTGCTGTAAGTGTGATGTATTGCTGTTCAAGGAGAAAGCTAAGCTCTAATGTTTTTGTATGGTTCTGTGTCTTTAGAGTGCCTTCAGGAACATATAGGTCCAGGGCTAAGTCACTCATTTCAGGCATTTGGGGCACAAAAGACCAGACTGTGGCCCCAGAGTGGCGTCATATTATCAGTAAACCTCGCTCATCCCTTGGATGTAAACTCATTTATTGGCCAATTCCGGTGGTAGCACCTTAACACACTAGAACACCAGACGTCAGGTTGTTGCTGAGGCGTAATATATGTAAGGTGCTGGAGAAGGACGCCCTTTCGTTGTGATCAACTCCTCTGCTCAGTTATACGAACGTCCCTCATTTTCCTCTTTGCCCCCCGAAAGGAATATGACGAGCTGCAGGATGAGGGCAATTTCACTCCGTAGTCCACCAATTTCACGTTTAAGATGAACGTGGGACTGCAACTACTACTGCTAACACAAAGTGCGGAAATGGAAATGTGCTTACGTGTGCTGACGTGGTAAGAATGTGTTATAATGATATGAGTCACTTAGTTCTAGGCACAAAATGATCCACAGGTATACGTGGCGAGTGATGAGAAGGGTGGGTGGTGAATTGAATAAACGGAAGGCGTTGACTGATTTTGTGTGTGTGATTGAGAGAATGAGAAGGCATGTAACAGACGAAAGAGCATGTAGTGGAGGTTGGAGGAGTGGACTTTCTGACCACCATTTGGTTCAAGCACAATGGAGGAATAGGAGGAGGGAAGAACAGGAAGAAGTAGTCCATACAAGGAGGGTAGAAAGATTGGATGAGGATGAAAAAAGGGCAGAATATAAGAGAGAAGTGGAGGAGCGATTGGGTAAATATGATTTGGAGCAGATGAGGGAGGTGGAAGGTGTGTGCAAGATTTTCACAAAGGAATCTGTGCATATGAGGTGGTGCATGGTGTGAAGAGAAGAAAGGGGGCGCAAGGATCAGCGTGGTGGAATGATGAGGTGAGGCAAGCTGTGGCACAAAAAATGAAAGCATACAGTGAATGGATGGGAAGCAGAGGCATGAAGGAAGTTGAGAGACAGAAAGAGAGTTATATGTAGAGCGGAAGAGAGAGGTGGAAAGATCATTAAGAGAGAATAAGAAGAGAGTGGATGAGGAATTTGGAAGGAATTTGAGTGTAAAGTGGAGGAAATATAAGAAAATGTTCTGGAAGGAGGTAAAGAGAGTTATACAGGGTGATAAAGAAGTTATAGTCGTGGCACACAACTCTGAGGTTGTTATTATCGTGCCCTGGCAACCTACCATTTAAAATTGCGTCTGATTTCGTGTATAATATGAGATAACTGTGATTCGTGTATAATTTGTTCGTGTATAATAATATTCATGTATAATATATTCGTGCATAATAATATATGATTCGTGTATAAAATGATACGAAATCGGACGCACTTTTGAATGGTAGGTTGCCAGGGTACGATAATGACAACGTCAGAGTTGTGTGCGACTATAGTAGGGGAGTGAAAGATAAAAATGGTAGATTGCTAGTGGAGAAGGGAGGAAAAGTGAGCAAATGGAGAGAACACTTTGATGAACTGTTAAACATAGAGAATGAAAGTAATGCTGGTATAAGTGGCTAGGGAATGGCTGGGAGAAGGAGGGTAGATAGAAGGGAGGAAGAGATCAGTTAGGTGGAAGTAGTGGAAGCAATGAAGTCAAAATGGGAAAAGCCCCAGGAATTGATGGTGTGTGTGGTGGAATGCTGATGCATGGGGGAGAGGTAGCAGTAGAATGGATATGGAAGATGTGCAGATTGGCCTGGGAGAAAGGTAGAGTCCCGGAGGATTGAAAGTCATTTATAATTATTCCTCTGTATAAAGGAAAAGGAGAAAAAGAATTGTGTGGTAATCATAGGGGGATCTGTCTTCTTAGCGTAAAAGTATATGGTAGGATACTTATTGACCGAGTTAGGGAAATAACCGAGGAATTAGTTGGAGAAGAATAGGGAGGGTTTAGGAAGGGAAGAGGTTGTGAAGATCAGAAAGTCATCCATAGGTCCCCAGTGGAAAAGTTTCTAGAGAAGGGAAAAAAGTTGTGTGCAGCCCTCATGGATTTGGAGAAATCATATGACAGAGTGGATAGACAAGGATAGTGGAAAATATTAAGAATATTATTCGTGAAGTTAATGGGAAGTTGCTGAATGCCGTGAAGAGTATGTATGAGGTCACTAAGCATACAGTGCGTGTGGATAGTGACCTGAGCGAATTTTTCTAGCTGAATGTTGGATTGAAACAGGGATGTGTCATGTCTCATGGGGTTTTCAATCTGTATATGGATGGGGTTATAAAAGAGATACAAGGTAGAGCAGTGGATGTTGGAGTGGTCGCAATGAGAGAGGGCAGCGTTTGGAAGCTTCCTGTATTGTTGTTTGCAGATTTTACTGTATTGTTAAGTGAACGGGAAGGGGAGCTGCAAGGCTTGGTGGATGAGTTTGGGAGAGTGTGTAAGAAATGGAATCTAAAGGTGAATGTAGAGAAGAGTAAAGTTATGGTCTCTGAAAGAAATGAAGTCATTAAATGTACAACGAGATTAGATGATGAAGAAATGAAAAATGTGAGTGCATTTAAGTACCGGCACTTGGGTAGTGTGATAAGTAAGGACGGAAGTTTGGAGGATTAAGAGCTTGAAAGAGTACAACGGGGAAGAAAGGTCGCTGGTTCTTTGAAAGCAGTGATAAGAAATAAGAAAGTGAGCATGGAAGTAAAAAAGTTGCTGCATGATTGTACTGGGATACCAACTCTAACATATGGATGTGAAGCTTGAACCTTGTAGGAAGGACACAAGTCAAGAGTGAGAGCAGTGGAAATGAGTTATTTCAGAGGAGCATGTGGAGTTATATGGAGAGACAGACTGACAAATGAGGAAGTGAATGAGCATTGTGGTGTGGAGGTGATAGAAAGCGTTAGGAGAAATGCATTGAGGTAGTTTTGCCATGTGGAGAGGATGGAGAGCGAGAGACTAAGGAGGAGAGTGCATGTGAATGAGGTCTAGGGGGCGAGAGGGACGGGGAGGCCGAGGATGAGATGGAGGGAATGGAGCAGAGAGGTAGATGAAAGAGGGGTGTGTGAGATGGGGGGGGGGATGGCAGTGAAATGGCGGGGGACAGGGCAACATGGAGGCGATTTGTTTGTCGCCACCCCTAACGGGATTAAGGAGCCTGGCAATAGATAGAGATAGATAGGTATTTCTCAATTTAAGTCAGGGATATGTTCCAAAATATAACAGTTTTTTCTATAAAATAATAATCTAGAGCTGTATACCGCTGGAGCTGAGAAAACTAATAGGCTTTATTGTTAGCACTGAAACTTGAGCTGGTACTTCTACTGTAAATTACCCTTGGCTTAACTACGCGACTAAGATGGCGTCTTCTTTCTCAATTTGGTCTTATTATCTCCAAATGGTTTTATTCAGTTTGTGCGAAAATATTTGAACTGAAGGAGTTAGTTTCCACAAGGGCTTCGCGGCCGTATTGGACTGCTCAGCACTTGTTCCAACGAAAGCTGTTTCTGGATGGCGCTTCGATTTGTTCGGAACCAACGATTTGTGTGTAGACGTAAGAGCAAGAGCTTTATAGCCTTGGCGGGCAGTTCAGCTGTAAAACCATTGGGAACAAACGGGTCAAGCATCCTTTTAGAAAATTTCGGTGGACGTTAATTCAAACGGGCCCAGCTGTGATACAGTTGTAATAATCCAGCCAAAGCTCATTGAAATTCTCTTACAAGTCATGGCTTCCCCCCCTTCACGCGCGCGCGCGCGCAGCGGATTATAGTACATTAGATGATTCTAGCTATTTCCAGACAGTTTTATTCTGCTTCAGAGAGACACTTGGAATTGGAGGAGTTAGAACCTGTGTTGAGTCAATTAGGCTACTGTAAGACGCCTGCCTGAAGCTAAATTAATTCGCCTGGCAGTATCAGGGTTAGAATATAGAGGAGATCCTCGGGCTGAAGGGGTTCAGAAATAATTTGTGGATGTGAATCATAACTCAAGGTTGTGTCATGTCCGGCGTTTTATTTCAGGTAATGTCAAACGTTTTTATTTGGCTGAGTGAACAGTGGAGCCTATTAACCCTCTCATGGTTGAAGCAACATGTTTTCTATTGCAGGTAATGCTAAACAATAGTATCCACATAAAAATGATTCATAGCAACCCGAGAATCGATAGCGGTACCAAATTCTTTTATGGCCCAGACAGCTCAAGTGCAGGTATTCTTTTCCAGATAACGGCAAACGATTTTATTCAGCGGAGCCTGAGTGTGTTTGGACATCATGCTTGGAGTGTGTAAAATTGCTACTTCAGACGATTGTATTCAGTTTAGGAAGAGACATTAGGATGTGAAGGAGTTAATGGACGACTGTTTTTTTCCGTCACTCTCGAGAGCGTGGTCGTAAGTACTTGTAGGGAGATAGAGAGGTCGATTGTAGATCGTCGAAGCACTGCCAGAAAAAAGGCGTGAGACGTACTATGGCTCAAACTTGTCGCTGCTTTTTAAAATGGTGTGTCGTCGGCTAGAGTGAATAGGTAAGTCTCTCTCTTTCTCACTTTCTCCCTTTGTGGATCAGCGAGATGAGTTAGAGCACTCTTGGGTTACGGAGTTTATTGTACAGTTATACCGAATTGTGATTTACAGCATAACATAGCGTGACGGCAAAGCCTCCTAGCTGACCTCGTGTTATCGGGCCTTCTCTCCAACCCCTTCTGACCTGAAGGGAATCTCTCCGACATTATATACAGCTTGGAAAGGATGTGTGTGTGTGATGTAGTGTCTGGTAGATTTCCATTCACGTGAACTAACCGACTAGGGCTGGTTACCCCACGTGTTTGAATACGTCATGAAATTCTTGGTCGTCTGGACTACAAAGAGATTGTCTGAGATACATCATATGTTAAACATTCTTCACTGTCTGGGACAACAAGATTGTGGATATACATTATGTGGATTGACATTCCTAGTGAGAAGCTGTGTATTTCTCCAGCAGACACTACATCCTGCACATTGTGTTATGAGATATACAGTATACTGGTGCCTATTTAATGCCAACATCACAACAAATGATCTCTCCAGAGGTTAATACAAAAATCTGGAGGTAGGAAGGACAAAATAATATGTACGTCATGGCGCTGAAAGTGTTAATACAAAATGCCGTGGGGAATATAATGGCTGGAATGTGGCAAGGTGTGGCTGTGTGGGTAATGATGTGCACACTTCCATCGTTAACAAGGTGGGTGCAAAGGATTACGTGGGTGAATTAAAGCTCCGGGGAGAGGTAGGAGGAAGGCTGTAGAGGGAGAATAAGAAGGAATGGGAAGGAAGACTAAACAAAGCGAAGAATCCGTGTACAAAATGCGAGCAGAAGGAGTGAAGAGTGAAAGATACACGAAGAGGAAATGAAGGTGCTGAATGAGGCCCCGAGGAGAAGCAGGGAGTTTATAGAAGGAAAGAAGGAAGGAACTAAGGAAAGATAGAGGAGGGAAGGAAAGAAGGAGGAAATAGGAAGTCTAGACATTGCGGATATTCTAAGGGTAGAAGACGTAAGAGGAAGCATGGAAGTGGGAAGTATGAAACAGGAAAACGAGAGAAATAAACGGTTTATGCAGAGAATTTGCTGAACGAAATGAACAGAAGAGAGAGGTAGGGAGAAGGTTGTAGAGGAAGTAAGTAAGCTTGGAAAGAAGGAGGGAAGAGGAGGATCAGAAAACGTAGAACAAAGAGTAGAAGACGTGAGAGGAAGAAGAGAAGGGGGAAAAATAAAACACGAAGAGGAATGCAGGTGCAGGGTATTACGTGAATGAGATGAGGCCCCGGGGAGAGATAGCAAGAAGGTAGTAGAGGGAGGACAGGAAGGAAGGAAGAGGAAGACCAGACAAAGTGAAGAAATAAGGGTAGTGGACATGAGAAGGAAAGAGAGAGAAATAAAACAGGAGGAGAAAAGGTACTGAATGAAGGCGACCGAGAAGAGTACATGGAACGATAGAGAACAGGTTAAAGAGCGAAGAACGGTAAGAAGAAAGAAAGAGGAAGATTAGAGAACGCGAAAAACAAAGGGCAGAAGACTTACGAAGAAAAGAGGAGAGAGCAGAACTGGTGGAAGGAAGGACAGAAGGGAAGGAAGAAACCGTAGCACAAAGAACAAAGGAAAAAGACGCAGACGAGAAAAATGACAGAAAAGAAGAACAAAATGAAAATGTAAAAAGGAGGGATTAAAGGGATGACAAAGGGTAAGGAAGAGGAAGACAGAAGAGGAACAAATGGTAGACGACATAAGAAAGAGGAGAAAAAAGAAGAGAGGAGAGACAGACACAGAAAGAACAAAGTGTAAAGACGTGAGCAGAAAGAAGGGAAAGGAAGATAGAAGAGGAGGAGGACGGAAGAAGAAAGCAGGAAGAGGAAGACTAGACGATAAGAAGAACAAGGTGGAAGACGCAGGAAGAAGAATAACTAGAAACACGAAGAACGAAAGGTATAAGAGGAAGGAAGAGCGAGATAGGGTGATGAAAAAGGAAACATAGAAAAAATATACAAATAGATATAGAGATAGACAGATATAGATAGATATAGGTGGATGATAAACAGGAAGAACAGTCAAAGAAAAGCCGCCCCCACCAATTAGTGTAAGGGACGAAAATTTTACTGTGCTCTCTGACCTTGACTTTCAGCTGATTGCTATAAAAATGGAATTACTTCATTCTTGGCCTTCCACA
>JAGKTI010004775.1:0-23198 GCA_018397915.1 Birgus latro | reverse complement strand
ACACACACACACACACACACACACACACACACACACACACACACACACACACACACGTCAATTAAAGCATAGTACCCCTCAAGTACGGGTATAAAAATAAAACCAGGACCCAGAACCGAGCAAGAACCCTAGTACTGTATTCCAGCTAAGGCCAGACGACTGTACGGTATTTAACTGAGAGCGAGTTACTATGAACCTGAGGGAATTAAGACTCAAAGCCGACTCACGGTAGGGGTTCCTCTGGTAAGCCATTCCAGTTAACGCCAGACGATTTTAACAAGCTTAGAGGGAGTCATTGTAAGCCAGGAAGATTAAGACTCCTCACCATTAACCCTATCATGGTGGGAACAAACGTAGTAATCTGCGCCTACTAACGCCATACGGTATTGCACAGCCGAGACACGGTAATGGTAGCCAACGAGTGTTAAGGGGCGGGTAGAAAAGAAAAGGGGGAAGAGGAAGAAATAGGAAACGTCATAAGATTGTTGGAGGAGTAAGCAGAACAAAGTAGGAAGAACGAAAGATAATAGTTTACCCCTCCAAGGATGCTGCTGCAAAACAATGCCTCGATGGAGTGACAGATATAACCCAGCGGCTCTGCTGATCAGTTATATAAACGTCCCACAGCTTCCTCTCTATCCTCCGAAAAGAAGATGATGGACTGTGAGAGAAAGGCAACTTCAGTCTGCAGTCAACCAGGTTCACGTCCAGATGAGCCTGAGGCCACAAGAACGACAAGATGACATCTTTATCATGTTATGGTTGCTTCTCCCATACGATTTTATTTGGTTATTTGTAGGAGAAGAGGTTTTAATATTCTTGATTCACAGTGTTCATCGGGGTGGAGGGAAGGGGTTAAAAAATAAAGAAGCGAAGTGTAGAGCTATGAATTTGTAGCAGTACTCTAGTAAAACACTTTAATATTTGTGATGGAATATTACAAAGTGTATACAACCATTTTTACATTATATCCAGCGATGAGGAAGGAAGGGAGGGGATTCCAGGCAACAAAAAGTACCCTTGGATACGCCTCTGTAGATGAAATAAAAAATGGAGGAGGCAGGGACAAAAAAGAAAAAGAGAGACTAACGGGAGAGAGGAAACGAGGGATGGAAAAATGAAAATCAGCGAAGAGAGATTGTATAAAAACTGAGTGATTAATAACCTTCTGCAGATCGTCATGGATTAGAAAAAAAGAAACAGAACGAGGAAATAGGTAGCAGGGTTGTAGGAGGCAGGAACAACGGAGAGAAAGGGAAAGCAAGAGAAATGAGGACAGGACGAGTGGGCAATTCCAAGAGAAGTAAACGAGAAGGAACATTGCACAGATAAACAACTTCCTGGAGATCGTCGTTAGGTAAGAAGTGGAAAATCAGAACCATGTATAAACTGGAGGACTGGGGGAGACAGAAACAATAAAGGGAAGGGGAATATAGAGGAAAAAGAATAGGGAAGCACAGCAAAACGAGAAGGAATTTAATGCAGAAACAGGTAGGAATAAGCAGTGTTTGGGGGACTTTCATAAACAAGCGAGTACAATAACCATCTTTCTTTCTTACTTCATGCAACTAAATTTGATAAAATCTATCGCTGTTCTAACAGCACAGTAACCCATTCAATATGTTGTCGGGTTTTTATTTTTTCCTTGCAATCTCTAGGTGATGTTTTTCAGCATAGGAGAAACTTCGAATTGGATAGGTTTGGTATTGTTATCATTAACTCGTTAATTATGAGGCCTATCTACAGTTGACCTAACCTGACCTGACCTAACTTAACCCAAAACTGACTCAACCTAACCTACCTCTAACATAGCCTAACCTAACCTAATCCGCCCTAACCTGACTTCCTCACCTAGCCCAACCGAACCGAACCTAACCAAAACAGATCTGACCAAATACCAAAACGAACCTAACCTAACCCGACCTAATCTCATCCAAGCTTGTCTTAGCGTAACGTAACCTAGCCTAACCTAGCCAACCTCCTTGCTGCGCTTCAGGTTACATAGGGCTTAAATTTAGGCCTCGTTATAATTTCCGGTCCAGCTGAACTCCAGGGACTGCCAGCCTATCATATCTTATCCACAGAGGGAGGGGAGGGGGAATTATACGTAGAAAACCAGTGAGGAAATAAAGAACAGTTACGGTGGAAACTGAAGTGGAGGGGAAAATGTTGGTTAGGAAAGTAAGGGGAAATCGTTAGGTAGAAAACTGGACGAAAAAAAGTAGGCAGAGAAACACGAGAAGGGAAACTGACTTGTAGGGAAATGTAGGAAATCAGGGGATGCGAAGAGAAGAGCTGCGAGGGAAACTGAAGCGATGTTAAATATTAAGTATTAAACGAGGGGAAAAAATAGCTTGAAAACACCAAGGGGAAGTAGGAGGAATACACGAAGGGGAAATAGGGAACAAAAGTGTAGAGACAAAGAGCATTAGGGCAGGGGGAGATTAACATGGAGGTTAATGATACTGAAGTTAGAGGAGTTATGTTGGACAAGTTGAAGGGCTCCTTGGAAATTAATAAATAATATTGGTAAAGGTTAAGGATATGCCAGACAGAGTAGTGTCTGATAATACTGTATTAGCATTATAGTACAACGGTATCTGTTGCAGTGTGTTACATGGTATAACTTGCATGATGCCTCTACTCCTCCTAAGTGTTCTCAGTGGCATCTGGCTACTTTCCACTTCCATTATGTAATTTACAAGTATTACTAAATGGAAAAGATAGTGATAACATTTTCTTTTATGTTTTGTGACACTGTGACAAACGACACTAGCATATTAATAAATGTATGCATGTTTGAAAGTTGTCTGAAGGATCTCTCAGAAAAATTAGGCTCAGGCCCCAAATACTGCTAGTCCTCACCTGCACTAGCAAGTAAGCAGGGAACAACTATACGGGATGCTGAAGCTGTGGCAAATAATAACTAAGTAGAAACAAATAAACAGGAATCAGTGGCAGAGAAAACTGACTTGTAGGGAATTCTCGTTATTTTTATGTGTCTGACTCCAGGCATAGGCTTGATAGTTTGTTTTCCGAGGTTCAGCCGTCATCCTGCCTACCACACAACTTCACATGTCATCTGTGTGGCGCTAATGCACACCGTCTATACTGGATACACTGCTGTTTCATTCGGAACTGGATTGATGGCATTAACTGTGGTGTTTTTATGGCATCTTAGTGGGCCTTTAGGAAGATCAGTAATTTCTCTTGTAACGAAATTCAAGCCATCAAACTGTTTCCTGCCCGAGTCTAGGATTAAACTGGGGTCTTGTCAGACAGCAGACCACTTCTTTATCCACCTAATTGCCACCTGAGGAAAAGTAGGAACATGGAATAGCTAGACATGAAACTGAAATTAAAGAATAAACAGTAGGTAGGATATTAGGGGAGAGGGGTTAGAGCGACGATGCAATAGTTTCCGAGATACAACGATGCATGTATTTCAGGACCTGGTTCGGTGGACGGAGACGAGCGGACAGGATGGGCTGGGGACAGTAGTGGTGGTAATGGGGGTGAAGGGCGGAAGGTTATACAGTTTAGAGATGGATGGTGTAGGTTGGCTGATAGGGTGGAAGTCGGAGGAGGAAAAAAGAGAGAAAGGCATATGGTTCCATTAACTCAAAGGAGTATGCGTGTGGGATAGGCCGCAAGAGTGGTGGGGTGCGGGACAGAACGGGATGAGTGTTGCATTAATGCCAGACGTGGTGTGGGAAAATTTATGTCCCAGATTTTCTTTAAAATGTTTGTGTGGGGGAGGGGAGGGGGCAGAAAAAATGGGGTTAAATGCAGACGACTGGACGGGAAGGACTGGGATGATTTTGAGTGATAGGACACAGTCCACCTTGTTATGGGCGTGGTAGGTTGGGCAATATGAGCAGAGCGATTATTTATTTATTTTTCACACGCCAGCTACAGCAATAATAGCGAGAACACCCACAGAGCACATGCCTGCACATGGTTTCAAGGTTCAAGGTCAGCAGGATTAATGTCGACCTTGATCTCTTGATTTAAGTTCAAGGCCATACATGAAGACTATATTAAGGAATGAGAGGGCACTCTGTAGGAACCGTTATGGCCTTGGTACCTTCTCTCTACATTTTTATTTATTTTTATTTACATATTTTAAATTATTTTCGCGTTTTTCATGACCTTGACCTGTGAGTTCTGATGTCCAAAATTTAATCACACGTCCCTATAATAGTTCTCAAATATTTTTCCAAACTTGTTGGAATAACATCCCAGGTATTTCGTTTTTTCAGGACCTTGACAGTAAACTTTTCACCTATCTCTCATTCCTCTGTTGATCCTCATTCACTGCTCCAAATATGGTGCTATTTTGTCTAATACTTTTAAAACGGTATGGCGCCCAGACAAGCAGACAAACAAACCCAGCCAAACACCCCCCCTCTCTGGCAGAGGTAACACACACTGCTGTTATATGATGCTGGTTTGTAAATAACTGGGAAGAAAATAGACAGTGAACGATTATCGTCTTTAGTCCGATGACGCGCTGTTGATGATATTGTTGCTACTATACCCATTTACTTTAACTTGGCCTAATATTGCCATCACCTCTTTCAGTACTGAGTTGTGACAATAGGTTAACACTAGATTATGGTGTTAGTCATAAAGAACTGTTTTAAAGGATGTAAGACATAGCATTATCTTTTTCTGCAAATGAGCTACCAAAAATAAACTGCCAAAGGACGAAAATCTGGGTCAAGTTAGTGTAAAAGAATGATAAAAGATTATTTTTTTCAGCTTAGAAAAATGTGGAACCGGAAGAGGCTAGATGCAGCCGAATTAACCCCTTCACAACTAGACGCTCTTACTAACACGAATAAACCTTTAGCCAAACAGCATCCTTCAAGACCCATCACCAGAAATACACACCTCCGTACCTACCCTGCCAAGAGAGACACGAGCACACCAAGCCAGACTACGATGCGCCCACCATCCTTCCCTGCCACAATACCAACACAAAATTCAACCCACAAACGACCCACTTTGCCCACAGTGCCAAGCCGCCCCACACACCACTACACAGTTAAGGAGATGACTATGTAGGAAAATTAAAGGGAAAACGAAAAAAGATTAGAAAAAATGGGAGCAAATGGAAAAATCTAATGTGAGAGAGAGAGAGAGGTGCAGGCTTGGCTAAAAAGTTAATGGTGACAAAACTCATAGGCTGTAAACTAAGGAAGAAAGTGGAGAGACTTGGAACAAATTTTTTCAGGAGAGGAGGCAGCTGATAAGGGAAAAGTTTCCATTTCTGTGGAGTACCAAGGATTTATAAAGAAAAAAGAAAAAGAAAAAGTGAAAAAAGAGAAGCATAATTAGTAGTTACGCGAGAAGTTAGGCTGAGTGATAAAAATGGATTAATCTTAACTTCTGCTCTAACTTTGAGTGGCAAGAAAGTGGTGTGATAATGAATGATTAGAGGGAATAGTAAACTGCGAACTCGAGCAAAGAAGAGAAGTTAAAAAGTAAGTACTCAGGGGTGTCCCAGGGCTTGATTTACTAACTTCAGGTGATTCTTGGGCTAATTTTGAGTAGAGGGGAAAAAATGTTATATCCTCATGAATCCAGTTCTTAACCAATATTAACCTACAATTACTATGACCTTGCAGTTGATAATTGTCGTCTTCATAATTAAAATAATCAGTTTGCTCAAGGAACCTGAAGAAAAACGAGTAAAGTGGAAGACTATCGAAACACAAAAACAGAAAAATTAACAACAGCAAACATATCAATTAGACTAAAGGACAAAATAGCACAAGAGAAGGCCAACTGATAGAGCCGCTGACACTGGACATAATAGTAGACAAAATATCATGGCATTGAGCACAGCATATTTAATGATGTGAAGGAAGTGCTAACCGAGATAACATAGCAGGAAGTAAAATAACCGTGATTATTATATTGCAACTGTGGGCAGAATAATAACCCTGGGCAAAGCATCATACCACAGAACATATCCTGCTTAACACTGAATATTATCTTACCTTGATGTAACTTCTGTTCCTCTAAATACCTCCTATCATTCCAACACAGCACACTAGGTGTAATCCGCCAGGTGCACCTGACACACGAATCCCACCGGGAACAGCGTTGTCACATACTCACCCGAGCCCACATGGTTCCACGTTGCGACACCCAGACATTCACGTGGACACACTGGACAGGTGTGCTGTAGACGTTCGCAGGTGTGCTGAGACAAAGGAAGCTGTCACGCCACACCTGCCGTACCCGTTCAACACCATGACGTAATTATCTATTAATTCTTCCTTCACCAGACAATTTTACTTAGAGAGTAGGAGAGATTATTCGAACCGGAGAAGTTATATAGAGCCCTCATCTATCACTTATTTGCTGAGGAACTCTTCCCAGGCCGAATAAAATCGACTGGAGGTAGCAATAATAAAAAGTAAATGGCATCATCATAGTGAAGCGAGTAACTCCCGTCAGACGGCACAAGCCGGCTGCATTCCCGCCTTGTGCCTTACGAAATGTTCAGCCGCAACTCACGTGGCCATGGTGATGGTATCCAAACAGGAATACAAATCGGGACCCGCATTTGCAAGCATATTTACGATCAGTTCCCTCTCGCAGTTGTGATTTGTTTTCCAAGACGGGAAAGGAGGATGCATAATCTTTCCATGTTTCGTGTGATTTTCCCGCATAAACAAATTCTAGTTATGAGAGAAAAATGATTACAAACTACTTAATTTAGCAGGAACAATAATGAGAGTGCACAGTCAGCCTATGTCTATTGTTCTTCCAGAACACACACTGCACCCCCTCTTCTCCCCCTCTCCACCCAACCACCCACCATATCAGCTTGGGCCTACCCCTCCTTATGTTCTGTGTTCACCTGCCTTCAGTGTTCCCACCGCAGCAGTTTTTGCAGTCCCTGACTCCACAGCCTCAATCATCTGGCACCTGTCTACCTTCCCACTTACCTTCGCACTTTCCATCCCAATTACCCTCTCCCTCTCAGCTTTTTCACGTGGAGACTAGTTTTTTTTTTTTTTTTAAATGTGTCCGACTCTGGGCATAGCCTTCACAGCCTGGTATCAAGGCCCAGCAGTCCTCCTACATACCACACACCTCTACATGTCACCACTTCGGCGCTAACACCCACCGTCCATATTGAATACATGCTAGGGCTGTCTCATACAGGACTGGTGGATTGGTATTAGCGAGGGTATTTTTACATGTTGGCGGGTCTTCTGGTAGATCAGTAAAGCCTGATTTTAATGAAATTCAAATCCTTAAACTGTTCTCTGCCCCAGCGCGGATTTGAACCTGGGTCCGTAAGGACTGTAGACCGCCTCTCTACCGATTGAGCCACCGCCCTGTTTACCCTGTTTACCCTCCAACCTTACCTCTGACTCAGCTCTGCACAGTTTCTCTGGCCGGGAGTACAAGAATGACACAGACATAAAGACCTGTAACCGGTAGGAATTGCAGTGCAGGGGACGCGGTGATTCTACAGTAGGAAAGGCACAATGGGAACCAAGTTCCCCTTGCATCACATTGAGCAGGCACCAACTTTGTCCATATCAGCGCCTGTGGGATCCTCTGTAATACAGCAAGCGATACCCAGCAGTGAAGCTGGTACCACCTTCTGCACCCTGCGGTTTATCCTGTCGAGGACGAAGTGCAGCGTTCATCTTTCACGGCGTCGCTAATGTTTAAATACGTACACCTTTGGTAGCGTCCAGAAGAGTGACAGACTTGGCAAGTCAGCAAGCGATTTAAATCTAAACAAATATTTAGTTATGTCTTCTTCTGTTAAATTTATCCACATCAATGAATGAACTGAACAGAGCCACACTAGTTAGGAATTTATGTGGAAATTAGATAATTGTTCCTGGACGTGAGTTAAGTTTACTGCGTATATAGCTTTTCCTGTGTCTAAAGCTTGACATTATTCACTCACATAAACAGTATCATGCAGCTCAAGATAAGACAAGGTATGTGGATAAAGTTAACATGGGATATATTAAGGAATATAGCGAAAGGAAAAACTCATTTCATTGATATTTGAATGATTAGTAACTGCTAGAGTGGAATCGACATCATAAATGACCTTTCTAGCTGAGTCTGGTGATGTGCCATCCAGCAGGTGTGCGTAGTGACCCAGCCTTGTGGAGCGGCAGTGTAGAAGCTAAGAATAACTGAAGAAGTGCAAGGGATTCCAGCTGTACTGTGAGAGTCGTTGTCTAAATGGCTTTGGAAGTTTCGTATCCCCTTCTGCTTTCTCTCTCCAATTTCCCCTTCATGTGACTGGTTGGGTCATGTGTGTGAGCACGTGTGTGAGGAACTTTCCACACCTGTGGAGTTTCCAACCAGCATCATGCTGTGATGTGTGCGAAATTTATTAGCTAGAATCTGCACTGCTGTTTCCTCCAGCTCTCTCGAGCTTAGGCACGACTTTCTTCAGACCTCTATATTACATATTAACAGCATATATGTCAATAGCTATTATGTAGCGTGTTATGATATTTTAGTGTCCTGACATCGCTCGGTCACGCCAGGCTGTTGTACCTATGACAGCACGCAGTAACAAATTACATATTCTGTCATAGCCCCTTAATACATGGTATTTATCACATTATAATATAGACACAGTAATATTGTAGAACCATAACATATTGTATGGAGTGAATATATGGTAGTAAAAACTGAACATAGAACATTGTATTGTAGTGATATAGTGTAAGTACAGTATGCTTATATACATTGGTAATACAAATCTTTTTTGTCGATTTATTCTGCATATTACTTCTCAGTATCCTTTTTTATGTTAATGATTAAGCACATCTCGACATGAAAGTGATATAAATATTGAAATATGAAACACAAAAAAATGGTAAGCTGTAATAGGGCAAATATAATGCTATGAAAGAATTTTTACAAAGCTTCTTAAGCCACATAGAAAATGGCCCAAAATCTCAAGCAAAATGACAATTCGGTTTAATGACAAATCTATTTAATTTTATTATTTTCTAAACTCTGATGATTAACCTGAATGTTTTGCTTGATTTGCGTTACCGGTGTTAACTTAAACGTTTGCTACCTACGTTCTTGCATTCCGCAGCCATATCTACTTGCTTTGAAGTAGCCTACTGATGACGTCGACAGAGTTAATAGTGATAAAAATACGCAGATTTAAGGGTAGACTGGAGTAAGCTAAACCCTGGGCAGGTGACTGGCCTCCAGTGATAACGTTCTTCGGAGTGTTAAGGCTTGTATTGAGTGGAAGAAAAAAAATAAAAATAAAGATGTGCAGGCTTCTGGCGTTCATCCCGACTTTGGCTTCCTATAGGGTACATAAAGACGCCGTTGACTGGGGAACCCTGATTGTGACAAATCCTGAGACTGCAGAAGCATAGCGTTTCTAGGACCAGAGGATATCCTTCATGGTATTCTTAAGGACTTCAGGTAATCTTTAGGACTATATGAAGTATAGAATAGCTGCCAGTCTTTCTGTATCCTTCCTCAAGACCTAGGATTAGTACAGAGAGCAGTGTTTGAAATGCAAAGGAGAAGGGTTCAACTCCTCATAGACTCTTAAGACTGTCCAGGTGGACTAACTGTGGATTATGAAAAAAAAAAAAAATCTCATACAAAGAAATGACTGGCGATGTTGCCATTCTCTTACAACCTATTAATGAGACTCATCACCTTGTGTCGAAGAATTAAGTTAAGTTCATAACAGCGTCCCAAGCCTTATCACACTATAATATTTAGCCATCCTAGCTTCACTAATTGGCATAGGTTAACGTTATGGAAACACCTGAAATAATTTAAACGAATTCTTCACATTCACCAGGAAGAAAATGTGTTTCTCTAGCGCTCAAGTGACAGACACTGATATCATACATATTTGATGGAAGAAAAAAAAAACCCATGACGCTGAGAATACTGTATCATGAACCATACAGTTTGTTTTGATATCCCTGATCCTCTGCATATGGGGCTTGAAATTGTTCAGATTTCAAAAATTTCCCCGTAGGCAACTTACTGGGTAACAGCACACAGACGTAAAGGCTCGTTCCACTCGCTTCTTGCTCCCCCATCCGAGTAATGGGCCACCACTGTCGAGTGTGACGACCCCTTTCCTCCGAGGTATTGCCCTGTTTCGGGCACTGAAATGCCAATGAAAGAGAGTGAGACAGGGAGAAATGAAAGGATAGAAGCTGAAGGAAAAGACGGTAAGACCTCTTTAGGGCAAGGCATTACATTGTTATGCAGCTCATTCGGGACGTAGGATCCCAAGGCATGGCTATCGTAGCTCGAAGCATTTGTGGATAGGAAACTGACGTATAATCCTTGTAGCACTAAACAGTACAGAAAAGTCTCCAGTCATCTATGGTAAATTGTGAGCCATTGCACGTTAAGGCAATGTCATTACTCAGCCTCTTGTACTGTACTATTGAGACAGTTTCATGATGATTGTTAAACTTTGATCTACCTTCTTGAGGGGATGAGGCGTTACTCCTATTTTTTGGACTTTGGAGAATGTGACTGAATATCCTTCTTGGTGCCAACTAGAGACTCTTAGCTGGGATAAAAGGCTCAAAACTTCAATCGTTAGCTACGTTCAAAGCCACTGCCACGGCAGCTAATTCACTTGACCACAAAATTAAGTTAAAACTGCTTATACTGAGAAATCTGTCTGAGAGGAGTCCACAGACTGTATCCGTATATCAGACACAGCATTAGGGTAATGATTAGAAGCGGTGAGGCACTCTACTGTTTATGGCATAATGAAAGGTGCTTGGGGTGGCTTCACTCTGCACTTCCAAGAGTAACTGAGTACTGGCAGGGGGCTGTACTGCACAAGTCAAGCGACTGTGTCTAGTGATTGACTCTGGTTGCAGTTTCCTTTTGCAGAGAGGCTGAGGTTTCCTCGAGGAACAGTACTGTCAACTGATTTGAGATGAAGCAGGTGGTGTTCACTCGTGCCTCTGTTGTAGGACGAGGTGACAGCATTTTGGTTTAAGCTTCCTTCCACAGTCCCTTCTTTATGAATCGGACTGGTGCACACTGCCTTACAAGACTGGTGTGGATGGTCTGGTGTAACGTGTGGCAGTGATGGGTGTCTGGTGTGGAGGGTTGGTGTGATAACCTTGGCTAGCCCGTCTGGCTGGGTTTATAGTCAGCGGCGGGAGTATTTTTAGATCCTCAGGTCAACTCTCACATCAACTCTGGGCTGCCTCACGTGAATGGCATCGATCTCTTTTCTTTCCTGCCTTTGTTTTCTTTTCTCAGAGTCTGGGATAGACAAAGAGAGAGAGAGAGAGAGAGAGAATATGGACGTTGATAAGTCACATAAGTAAAACGCATAGAGAAACATCATGCCATTAATTCCCAGATACTTTGTTTATCGTTTCCTATATCTCACAATCCCCCTTTAGGGAATTCAGATGAAGGAGCAGCCTGGTTTTATATGTGCCACCGCGGGAAGGTGTTATTCTCCAGGACCAGAAGTCAAACAAATATGGGGACATCATTTTTACCCACCGTCCTAGAATTTTCTTTGACATGGACTGTGCACTTTGTGAAAACTCGTGAGATGAAGTATTCTTGGCCTGTCTGTTCCATCATTCAGTCCTTTATTGCTTCAAATTGAACGAAGAGGTCGGGGACTCTGCCATATTCAAGATGACAGAGACTCAAACCAATTGTTAACCTATATGGACCACATCTGGGTGGATCACCTTAACCCACTAGATCACCAGGCTTACATTCGGTTTTATGGTTACCATCCAATGTAGTGACGGCAAATAGCTTCCTTGGCGACATGTAACCACTTGGCTTGCCATTCAGTGTAGTCACTTGAGGGTAACACTACATCAGATGAGTGGATGGTGGACGCGTCTACAGCTGTTCACTCATGTTCATATAATTAAATATTGGTAAACGTTGTTCTGAGGCACGCTTGTTCCGTGGTTTTTCTTTCATGTAGCATAAACTGTAACAGATAACGATGTTTAATTATGTAGTTTTCTGTCTTTGCTGGAGAAGGATGCCTTCACGTGTTGGCACCGATATTGTTGAGCAGCTCCACTGCCCAGTTACACAAGCGTCTCTTAGTTCCCTCCCTATCCCTCAAAAGGAAGATGGTGGACTGCAGGAAAAAGGGAACTTCAGCCTGCAGTCCTCTGGGTTCACATTTTAAATGAACTCGTTGTTACAACTACTGCTTCTCTACCGTTGACAGAGGCGCTGTTGCAACTGCCATGTTATTCTCACCCCACCCACAAAAATATTTTTTCCCGGTACAGACGTGCATATCGCCTAATCTTATTCAGCTGCGTCAGAGTGACGTCAGCGGTCCAGCAATCGATAACAAAAAGTATCCTGTCAGAAATATGTGTAACTCGTTCTGCTACGTCACTTCCTGCAGCTAAAACAGAAACTGTTACTTTACCTGAAGGTTAGGTTCAGTCAGGGACAAAAAACTGATTAATAATTCACCTCTAACTAGTTACTTCTTTTCTCTACTGGTTAATATTCATAAGTTTGGAGAGGCTTTGTATATTTCTTTGCCCATACAGTTGATGAAATGACAACTTGTAAGGTTTGTGCTACAAGGACGCTCAAAATATCAACAATGCTAATTGTCGTGCTATTAGCGGAATTGGCATTTTAAGCTGAAGAATATCGTGTGAAAATAGCTTTGACATAATATCAAGTACATGCTGGACAAAGTTATACTTCGATTTAGTAGTAAACAAAGAAGGTAACAAACAGTTTCTCAAATACCGTGAAAATATGGACAGACTTCGATATTGTATTTTCCTTATTTGGAGATACATCAAAGCATAACATTGATCCGCGAGTACTTCACATTACAGTATGTCATATAGCTATTTTCACTCGATGTTTATCTGGTTTAAACGCGATCCATCCTGATACTACGAAAATTATCAGTGTCCATAGTTTCAATTCGCAAGTGGCCGGTATGATGCATTAGGAAGGCTAGTGACTAACATGTTCTACGTGTGAAGTAAAAGCAGTGAAATGGTGGGCAAACTTCTCGTCCCCACTGCTACGGGATACATGCAGTAACTCTCCGCGTTTAGGATTAGGTAAAGCCAAGCAGTGTAGGAGTGTGGGCTACTAACTAATTCTGGAGGCTATATGTGATTCGCTGCTCCGTGGTCGATTTTCATAAGGGTTGTATTGTCTAACGGTGCTGGAGAGGGGCGCCTTCATGTGGTGGCACCGATATAACTGGGCGGTGGAGCTGTCTGTTTATACGGACGTCACTAATGTCTCTTCCCATCCCCCGAAAGGATGATGGCGAACTGCAGAAGAATGGGAATTTTTGCTTTCAGTCCTCTGGGTTCTCGTTTAAATGAGCTTCGGGTTGCAACCACCACCACCACCACCACCACCACCACCACCACTACTGCTACAACTGTCTAACGATAATATTTCCAGTTAGTTTCAGAGATATGGAAACACCTCAGTCCTTACTGATTTATTCTGCGGTTAACACCTCAGTATCGTTTTGTGTGTTTTGAATGCAAATTTTGAGGTTATCAGAACAATAACAAGAGTAGAATTCCTTTGGGACCCGCGGGGAAGCTCTTGTTTCAAACAGTTTGCTGTAAAATGTAACTAGTCTTAACAAGTTTGGATTCTCGCTGCCAAATAACCGTTTATGGGACTACTTTTCTGTCTCTGGGCTTAAATGAAGAACTTTTACTAAAGTTATCGCTACATGGCTCCAGCTTCAGCTCAGGTGTCAGCTGATGGCAGATTTGGATTCTTCATTTTAAATTACCTTATTTGGAACCACTTCTATGTCTTCAAAGACCTCCTTTTAACAAAGCCACCAGAAGAAGAAAAACAACAACAACAACAACAACAACAACGCTGGCCACTGATTGACCTGCTGGCTATCGCCGCATGTAAAAATCATGTGACAACATGCTAGAGAATAATAAGATGTAATACACTCTACCCCTTCATTCTGATGAAGTTTTCATATTATTCCCAAAAGAAACCAGTCATGCGCTTGATCTCGCCATCACATGTGAAGACGAAAAACATGGTAAAATAAGGACTACGTTAATGATAATGATGATGGTTATGATGACGTGCATTATAAGTTTGCGAGTAGGTTCCTATTAATATTTTCATAAATGAGTTTTGATATATTGCAGATGAAGCCTTGAAAAAGAAAGCAGAAATCCCGTTGCAGTCCATGTAGTGAAGTCTGGTGTGTTAAAGCTGATTCCTGGTGTGGTCCATCTTTACTCCCAGTTGATATGGGCAGGCGTAGTGAATGCCCCCCCGGCTCAACGCAACAGTAACAAACAATGTCTCTCTTGTGCTTGGGATATTCACAGCTTCCCACCGTCTCGCCCACCCACACAACTCCTCTTTTCTTATATTTCACATTTTTACTCTAACAACTTCCTGCGGTCATGTCTGTAGCGTATGCGTCTGCTA
The DNA here is from genome assembly GCA_018397915.1 of Birgus latro. Lineage (NCBI taxonomy): Eukaryota > Metazoa > Arthropoda > Malacostraca > Decapoda > Coenobitidae > Birgus > Birgus latro. The sequence continues at coordinate 8,717 of JAGKTI010004775.1, read as the reverse complement.
ATTCTTCTGCTCTGGGTTCGTTACTGCACGGAGGTCTATATTTAAAAGGGATCTTATGGTATGTTCTCTCATATGTTCAAACATGTTCGACCACTCAAGAGATTCCTTCAGTGCCATATAATGATTTTCTCAATCACAAACATACGAGTAACCACTCCAGCAACACATTTCCACTTACAATTCTTAACCTACACTCCAAAAGCCTTCAACATCTAAGCTATACCCGTTCGGTGTGGGGGCGACTCACATCTCCAGAGACAGGAAGTTGTGTTTTTCGTCCCTGTGGATCAGTTGTTTTTCAGGACTCGTAAGAAACATCTTGAACATATTGTTACGAGCCAGGGCGAAGCCCTTGCGAGTCTCTCGTCAAGTAGTGGTATTTCTTCACATATGAGCGGCCCAACCCGGCCCGGCCCGACCCGACCCTGCCATACCATAACGGTTTTGAGAAGCTTGTATCTCAGCAACCACAGGGCCGATCACTGCGTGGTTTGCACCATATGACTGCGCAATTCTTTAAGTTTTGTTTTTGACAGGTTTCATCACATCCCGGCGGTGCACATGGCACGTGACACGAGCCAAGTGCAGCATGTCGAAAATCTTCAAAAGAGGACCACAGGCCAGATTTTTTTTTTTTTTTTTTTTAACGTGTCCGACTTTGGGCAAAGGCTTCAGGGCCAAGTTCCAGTAGTCCTCCTTGGGATCCAGTAGTCCTCCTACATCTCCACATGTCACCACTTCGGCACTAACACCGACCATCCATATTGAGTACAGGCTTGGGCTGTCTCATACAGGACTGGTGTACTGTTATTAGCGGGGTATTTTTATGACATTTCGGCGGGTCATCTGGTAGATCAGAAAAGTTTGTTTTTTTTAAAGAAATTCAAATCCTTAAACTGTTCCCTGCCCCAGCCGGGATTAGAACCTGGGTCCATTAGGACTGCAGGCCGCTTCTCTACCGATTCTGCCACCGCTTTGTCGTAAAGGCATGAAACTTGGTAGGTAGATAGCCATCAATAAACTCTAGGGATCCTCGGGGAGTAAGGCGACATTTCGATGCTTTCGAATTTAAATGGCCTCGCTCGTATCTCGCTGACAAAAGCGTTTTCCTGGTACATACTAGAGCCGTCCATTCATGTCAGTCGTGGGCAAGCCGGCCGCCACAATACATGAATACTGTACAGCTCACCTCCCCTCCCTCTTTCTCATATCTAGATTCATAGATGCTTAAAATGCGACGTAGTGGACAAAGGTGCATATTATCACCCACAGATGAGTGATGATGATACACCTCTCAGTCCACTACATCACATTAAATATCTCTGAATCCATCCATTAAACAGACACACATGGGCGGTGAAGGGACTAGAGTTTTTTAACTGTACATACGTTCTCCACCATCTGCCCGTTCCACTCTCTTGCTTCTCTCACATTCATTTTCCTACGTTTCTTCCCATCTTTCTGTACTTTTCATTCCATCCTGTAATAGTTTTTTTTTTTTTTTTTTAATTTCTGCCTCATTATTTTCTTCCTCCCTATGTTTTTCCTACATCCCCAATTCTTTTTTCCTCATCGTCATTCTGTTTCTCGCACATTCTTTTCCTCCACCTCATTTTAGTTTTTCTTTCTCCTACCCTTTCTTTTCCACCTTCCCATTTTTAGATACGGGAGCATTTCTAGGAGCAGCTCGCTCGGTCAGTCACACTTAAGGATTTTCACATGCACGGTGGTTCACTCAAGCGGAGCCTTATATTCATATGAAATTTCACTTTAACTCACCTAGGATTTTTTTTTTTCTGATTTAGGCCAAACTTTGCGATAGAGACGAGGATAAGGCAACAATAAAAAGTTTCCATTTTAAGAACAATCAAATGTCAAGGTCACAGGAAGTGGCGAAAGGCCAACGTCGCTGGGCAAAGTCAATTCAAGCAGTTTTGATCCAATTTGAATCAAACTTGCTGGAAGGGTAAAGGGTCTGGCAAAAAGGAGTAGCTTCAGCTTTGAGAACAAGCAGTCAAATGTCAAGGTCACAGGGCAAGGGCAAGGCTTGACCTGTGTGTCTCTGTATGAATAGAATAATGGAAATAATTCTTACATGAATTGGATGGAACTCGATGAGCGGGTGTAGATGACGCTAGGGGTTGACCTTTTATGTTTTAGAACAGTATTTTAATGGTCAGACTCATGACTGTGGCAAGATCAACTTACAGCTTTCATCAGGTTTAGTCTAAACTTTGTGCAAGGGTCCATGTCAAAACAAGAATGAAGATTCGAATTTGAGAATAATCAGTCAAAAGTCAAGTTCACAGGTAAAGCCAAATATTTGACCCTTAGACCAGTTGGTGGGCACGGGTGTGGCACTCTCAGAGTGCTCTTTCGTTTTACTTGCTGCTCCCAGACGATTTTACACAGACTAGGTAACTGGACAGGTGAGACCTTATCCTTTATTAAGCCCTCTGCAGCATGAGATCTTTCCTAAGTACAATAGAATCTTCTGGAGGCAGCAAAGAATAAACTATAAAAAAAATCATAGGACTCAAAGGATTAGTATCTATCCTCCTTCAACATCATTTTTGTTTTTTGCCTATTCGTTGCATTCTTTAATTCCTGTATTCTTATTTCCTCTATCCTATTTATTTTCCTCCTCCTGCTCCTCCCCCCATCCCATTCGCTCTTTCTATTGCTTTGGTAATATTTTCTCTCATAAAAGCTTTTCTCGCCTCCACCTCCTCCTCCTCCTCCTTCTTTTCCTGCTCTTCCTTGGTTTTTCTTCCCTCATCGTTCCCTTTAACCTAATATCTAAAAAAAAAAAAAACTACAGAATCATATTTTTTCTCTCGTCTTCCACCTCTTCTTCTCCCTCCCGTCCTCCTCCATATTTCCTCCTCTTATCGTTTCCTCTACCCCTTACTTCTTACTCCTCTCTTTCCTCCCATGCCCCCTCCTTCCCTGCACTTCCCTTTCTTCCTGCTGTCCTCATTCCCTCCCTTCCGTCCTCTGTCTTTTCCTCCCTTCTTCTAACAATTGTTTCTTCTTCCCTCTCCCTTTCTCCTGTCCTCTATTTTCTTCTTTTCCACTTCCAGGTTTGTTCTTCCATCCCGACCCTCCTCTGCCCCATCCTCTCCTCCCTTCCTTCCCTCCTACCTCTCCTTCCTCCTCTTCCCTTTCTCCTTTGCCTCCTCCCTTTCGTCCCCGTCCCTATCCTTCCCTGTTTCTCCTTTCCACTTTTCTCTTCTTCCTATGCCCTCTTCCTCACCTTCTTCCCTACTTTCCTTCATTTCGTTCCCCCTCTCCCTTCTTCCTGTTCTGCTCTCTCCTTTTCCCCTGCCTCCTTCCTTCCCTCTTTCCCACTCCTTTCTTCAACCTCTTTCCTCTCTTACTCTTCCTTTTTTCTCCTTTCCTCCCTTCCTTCCCTTCTCCCTCTCCTCTTTTTCCTTCCCTCCTCACTCTCTTTCCCTCTCCCTTCTTCCTCCTCTGCTATTCCATTTTCCTTTTCCCTTCTCCTCCCTATTCTGCCCCCTTTCTCTCCTCCCTACCTCATTTCTCCCTCCGTCCCTCCTCTCTCCTCCCCCTCCCCTCACTCCCCTCCCCTCTCCTCCCCCTCCCCTTCCCCTCCATCCCTTCTGGTGCTAATACTGGATTAAGTCTCGGTTCCATTTCCTTCAGTATATTTCTTACCCTTAGCTCATCTCGATCCCTACCCACCCTCCGTCCCCCCCCCCTCTCTCTCTCTCTCTCCCTCTCTCTCTCTCTCTCTCTCTCTCTCTCTCTCTCTCTCTCTTTTTCATCCCTCTCCTTCCCCTCTCCATATCTCTCCTTCCATCATATCTCTCTCCTCCCTCTTTCTTATCTCTTCCCTCTTTCTTCTTCCCTCCTCTCTTCCTCCTTCCCTCGTCACTGTTTGCCATCCCCCTCCCCCATCTTCATTTAAAGCAGCGTAAAAATACCAGCCCTGCGAGGTCACCAAGATTGGAGGACGTATTTACAATAGTTTATTGAGCCATCGCAGCCCAGGATTGGTGGACGTGGGATTTTCTGGAATGCTATCCTACTTAGTGTTCCGCCCTCCATCTCTGTGTTATAGTCACGAATCTTATAGGTCTACATTTGGAGAATGTTCCCTTTAATCATTCATCCATTATTCACTTCTTTACTGCCCATTGAGGAGCGTAGAGGCCAAGGGTTAGGCTACTCAGTCCTTACGTTGAAGGGAAGGGTGGCCAGCCTCACTCGCTTCTGAGTGGCACTGTGTGAGGAATAACCCCAACCACCCTGTGATGTAAACCCCTGTGTGCCCCATCTGGCTGCAGCGCCTTAATTCGGTTCTATTTCAGGACCATGGGCCCTAACGGGTTAACTCATTAGAGCCAATGTACAGTATGTACAAAATCTGCCACTTGGCTGACACTGAAGAATTAATTAGAGCTGAAGTGACAGTTGCTACAAGTTAAGCTTAGTCCAAACACTGATTATAAGGTATATACTGAACAATGTCTGAAGGGACCAACCTCTCTTGATTTAGTTATTATTGCTAGTGTTTAACCTTTGTCTGACCGAGCAGATCCGTCGAGCACAAATACGCAACTGCTTCTGTGGGTCCGTCCTACAGTTACAGTACAATACATATACCGTGTAGAGAATCGGAACCCCCTCGTGGTAGACAACACCTTACCAGGGTCTGACGTGGTTCTTCTCATGGTGATATGTAGGGAAATATGAGAGCTATATCCCAGGTGGTCGCAACAGTTGGGTTTATTGCTTGTATTATGCCACTCAGGGAAAATACGAGTGGAAACTTGCCTTCAGTGTTGGAACTATGGAGCTTAGCCTCGGACCCTACACTCCTGACGGGGTAACATTGAACTGGATGATAACTAAACAGACTGTGATAGGAAGCCCGAAACGACAGAACATGAGTCTGGTCTGAAGGATGCTGTTCGGGTGATACGTCTGACGTTATTTGAGTCGTACTGTAAAATGTTGAAGATTCCGTTGTACCTCTCCTTTAGCTATTCATTCTGTACATTGTAACTCAGTATTCTCTTTCATGTTATAGATGCAAAGTATGTCGATATTAAAGCTTTCTAAATAATAAAGATTTGAATGCAAAATAAGAGGTGATACGAAGCATCACGTGCCGCTTAGAATACAGATCATGAGTTATTGGCCCATGTCTAGTCACAGGATCCACTTGTGCACCAGGAACCGTACTGACGAACACACATAAGATCAACACATTCTCGGAACTCAGATTTCGATTTACAGGAAGACCAAGAGGGAGTGGAAGTTTTTGCACTGTCCCTTCGTTGATCTTTCTGGAAAAAATAGCTCATGATAATTTCCTTCTCGTATTTTTTTTTCTCGAAAGAATAAGAGACATGCGAAGATTTCACACTTCTTTTTTTTTTTTCAGAAAAAAAAGTGTTATGACAGTGAATCGAGTGTACATATGCTTGTGAATCGCACTACTGAGCCTGAGATACGGCCTTTATGAAAAGCTAAAGGCGCGCTGATTGTTGTGGATATGGATGTTGGCAGGGGAGCACCCATAGATGATGGGCACTCATAGATGATGGGGATGGAACTGAAGATGAAGACAGTGACTAAGATGTAGACAAATACAACGACGATGTGGACGACTATAATGGACTACACTGACGAATCTAACAAATCGTGGCTCCGGTGGCTCCGGTATTTGATGAAGTTGATGAATTGGTGAATGACTCGTGAATGACTCCTGACCAGCTGCTGACTGAATTGATTCTCTTTCAGTAGAAGACTGTAACTGACTAACGGAGGGTGTAGAATCATCCTGAATCATCATAGATTACAACGACTTCAAGGTATATACCCAGTGAATGACTTGAAAGCCATTGGGTGACTGGCTATTAAGAAATCGCCCATTGGATGACTGCAGTTTTGTGTTTTTGGCTTTGAGTAAGCCAGCCCAGAGTAAGTTCCTCTGTGTGAGGTAGCAGCGTGTTCAGGTCAGCACGAGTGAGAAACTGTGTATGTGCTCCTAGTGTCCTTGCACGTCTGCTTTGTTTTAGTTTATTCACTGTATCATTATCTTTGGAATCCTGTGGCAACTTTAATCTTGGTGAGAGTGAAATAACAATATAATTTCAGATCTTAATAGATCACCTCGAAAATAAGATGACGCAGTACACTACTGAGTCACATTAAGTGTTAACTTCTTCACCCCGAGGAAGTACAGTACGTATGTCCTTGTAGGTCCTATTGTACGTTCTAGTTAGTCAGTGCTACTGGCAGTTCTTCTTTCTCACCAGTTACTCATCACTACTTCGCCTCACATCTGTAGTAGAAGCTGTATCATGTCAAAAAGTGGAGCTGTCTTTTGATCTCTTCTCCCTGTGTGGCGGCTGCACTCAGAGGGCATCGGGTGGGATATCACACTGAACTTGTAAGGGCGCCCAGTTCCCTTGCTCACGGCGAGGCTAAGGTTCTCTTGTATACATTGTTTTTTTACTTGTAAAATATCTTTACTTGTAAAATATCTTTAAGCCAGTCACACCGACAATGTGCTTTTTCAGTTTACTCTTGTTACCTCTAAACTATTTACAGCTAAGGGGGGATCTTTTATAGTAAAAAGGATAATGAAGGCAGTGTCGCACCTCTGCATTCAAAAAACAAGCTTGTGTTATGAATAAAATCGTCTTGGGATAACAAAGAATAAAACATGAAGATGTTCTCGAGCTAAGAGATAATAAACTACGGCTTTATCCCGCCAGTTTGTCACCCCACAGTTAACTGCTTCGGTATGATGAGATTTTCGTTTTACTCAGTCTACCACCATACGATTATACTTAGCTTAAGAGAGCCTTCTAATGGTGATTGAGTTCATGAAGGCGATATCTAACCCACCCAGTTTGAAAAACATATCCAAATACTAATAAAACTGTCTGGATTTTTAAACAGAACGTACAATTCGTCATAGGAGTGAATGTGTGAACGCGTCTGCAAAATCATTTGTAAAAAAAAAGAAAAAAATACTTGAATCATAAGTCTGAAATAGTTTCTGTGTTCATTCACAAGATTTTGTATCAGACAATATCATTTATGCCTTATAAAAAAATAAAATAAAATAAAAGGATATAACATCGAGCTTTGTGGTACACCACCTGGAACTTCTATTCACTCTGATTAATTAGTATATAATTAGCCAATAAGTGAGGTACGTTGTAAAACTTAAGTTGAAAAATTACTGAGACAGATCTCAACTTATTAAGCTACGTCATATATATTATAATTAACTCAATTGAATCAGATGGCGACCCTTATTGGTTTCGTTTTGGTACATCAGGACGATTTTATTTAACTTAAGAAAGACCTATCCTAATGAAGAGCTTGATGAAAACTATTACTCAACCCGTAAACAAGTGTCTCTCCTGCGGTACATAAAATAGTCCGGAGGTTGCAAGGAAGAAAGGACGTCCATGGGTTGAATGAGTAGTGAAAGTCAATGAAAAGACTTTTACCTCCATTTTTTCATCGTCTTTGCCCCAAATCACCATATTTCCTTTTTTTCTCTCTCTCTTTTTTTCCCCCCGGCAACTATCTCTTCTCAGCTTCCCTGCACTACCGTCTTTGTACCACCTGTCCACCCAACCTCCACCACCCTAACAACCAGTGTGGGTATTTGTTATAGTAAATTAAAATAATAACTATATTTTCTGGCATAGAGTAACATCAGTAAAACGATCCAGAGTCCTAAGTTCACAGGCAACTGAAATCCCATGAACCGGAAACTTTCACTATGTAACCATTTCCTTTTGGTCGAGGACACTCCATAGCAAGTCTTGTACAATCGTGCAGGTGAGACACGATGCTACCCGAAACTATCAGTATAGCTTCTAAAACCCCAAGAAGATCAATCTGTTATCATCTGAATATGCTTAGAAGAAAATATCGATTAGAAAATGAAATAAGCTAGACATTCACAGCGTCCTTAAGGAAACAGATATACCAAAGTGGAGTAAAAATCATGGGGTAGTTTCCCATTGCCAACGTCCCCGGCCTTAGATTGTTTCACGTCAATATTTTTTTGATTGACTGTACAGTCAAAGCAACAACTATCATCCCAGTTCCATCCGAAGAAAATTTACAACTGGCGATATACAATGAAAACCGTATCTTTACTTTTGTGTGTTTCAGATGGTTCGATTTTTCCGCTAAGTTTTCGTCAGTCTTTGGGAGAATAATTGTTTCTCTCAGCGTACAGTACATAACCTCTTCTCTCAAAAGACCCCCTTTTCATTCATTCCTCCTGCCTTCTAACGATATTATTCAACTTGGAAGCGAGGATTCGAAATGAATGGGTAAAATTTCATTAATCCCTTCATTGCGAGAGATCTTTCCCAGGGTAAATAATGTCCTCTGGAAGTGATAAAAGTAAAACTGTGGTAAGATGCTATTGTTGGGAAATAATTAATAAACGTAAAATATAAAATGTTTCATCTACCTTAACATGGCGAAACTTTTATTGTTTTAGCAATTAAATTCTCGTAACTCATTGGCAGAATAATAAAATACTAGGGGTCAACATCCTTTCCATGGTAAATCTTCTTGACTGATACTGTGTTCAAATGATAATTTCTTGCAGGTCAGGATTCAAAATGGAGAGTTGGGATTTGAACGCCAAGTTAATGTGGACGGAGTGTAGTCTTCTGCAGCCTACGTCGGCGGGCTAGCTTTCT
>JAGKTI010004774.1:8438-22727 GCA_018397915.1 Birgus latro | reverse complement strand
CCTATCTATATACATACATTATACGTATATGCATAATGTTTTTCTGGTTTGTCGGTCTGTCTGCATCTTTTTATCTGTATCTCCATCACCTTCTCGGTCTCTGTCTCCATGTCACCAAGGTAAAGTGGCCGCGGGAGCATCAGGGCCAGGCAGAGTAAAGCACTGATCACTAGCGAGGTGTGTCGAGGGATCCTGGGTCACGTCTGTCTCCAATCCCAATTACAGAGTCCCGCCCTGACCCAAATGAAGGGGTGTCACTTTACAAAATACACGCTTCCATAAAAATCTCGGGGGCCTGATCAGTTCTCTTGTGCGAAGCGTCGGCTGATGATAGAGTAATTGAAACTCGATACAATTACCCGTTCGTTATCACCTTGTTCAGACCTCAGACGACGAAATGGAGTCGAGGGGGATTAGAGGGAGGTGTGTGTGTGTGTGTGTGTGTGTGTGTGTGAGTGTGAGTGTGGGAGTTCCGTGAGGCCTGTCAAGAAGGGGCTTGTTCTGGCTGGAGTGGGAGTGCGAGGGGCGGGGATGAGGAGCGGAGATGAGAGGGGGTAGCGACAGAAGTGAGGGTGTCCTGACGCTGCACCTACTTCTTACACGATTAAGATGGCATTCTAGGTGGCGTAGGAACCTTCGTAGCACACCTTCCTTGGCAAGCATTTCACATATTATACCTTAGCATATTCTAACCTTAGCTTATTCTAACATGCAATTTATATCAGTTTTTTATTGACAGTGTTTTTCTCAACACCATTTAGCAAGATTTTTATGTGCAATATAGAGAATAAATCACTAAGGAAGAGGTGTTAGAAGCTCTCCATAGCTGCCTAGAAAATTGCCAATGGGTCTTATTCTCGTCAACTCAAAAAACTCCCAAGCACATCTCCCTTGCTAGTTTATTTTTGTATATGACTCTGATATTCTCTTTTCTGTGTTATTTATTCAGTCTGTTAATATTACAAAGACTTTAACCCCATCAGCGACACACTTTATTTTATTTTATTTTTTTTTCAGGACGATAAGTCAAATTTACTATCGCATAAATTGTTCGAACTGGCGGTGTAAGATATAGCCTTCATTAACCCATTTTCTGCAAGACGTTAACTCAAAGCTGAATACAATGGAGAAATGGTGTGGTGGGTGCAAGGGTAACAAAAAAAAAAATATGTCCTCTGAGTGAAGGACAGTAGGGTGAAGAATGTCAAATAAATGGCTAAGGACGAGATGCTGAGAAGTCCCGTAAGAGGAAGAAAATGGGGCACTTGGATTTCCACCGGATACTTGCACAAATTATAGCCTGTTTTTTAGAAATTTCTCCTCTTTGACGCACATTCTCTCATTCTTTCTCCAATAACCCCAGTAATAAGACAACACATTTTTCTCCCCCTTCTTACTGACTGAAGATGATTTTATTCAGCTCAGGAGGGATTTTTCACACCTGAGAAGTCACTTATACAGTCTTCATTAACTCTACTGTGGGGCTCCCCGAAGTTGAATATAATATTTTTGTGGGAGCAAGAGCTAACTGGAAAGAGATGTCATGTTCGTGGGATTAAGATGAGAAGGAAGGAGAGAAGGAGCAGGAGGCAGGACTATGAATGAGGAGAGATGAGGACGAAGATTCGGTAAAAAGGAAAAAGAAAAACGGTGAGGGGGGAAATGATGCGTCGTCTTCTTACTTCTGAAATCTGCAACTATTTACTGCTTCAAGCTCCCTTAACTTCTTCAGGCCTAGAACGTTTCTCAAGTTTCATTTAGCCGTTCCTTGTTAGCTGTTAGAAGAAGGGGAGAAAGAGGATATATGGAGGAACAGCAACATGGAGAGAGAAGCAAGAGAGGAAGGAGAAAGCAAATAAAGCATAATAGTGATGTTAGAGAGAGGGAAAAAAGATAACAAGGTGTCGGGAGAGAGAGATAAAAAGAGAGGTTAAGTGGAGCATGTTGATGGCACGTGGACCTGGAGGCAAAAGATAAGGAAAGAAAGACATGTAAAAGAAGGGAAAAATATGAAAGGAAAGAACAATACTGAGGAGACAATAGAAGAAGAAGGAGAGAGAGAGAGAGAGGTGTGCGTGTTGATGTGACGTGGTACTGGAGGTGGGAGGGGGGAGAGGAAGATAAAAAACATGAAGCAAGAAAGCAGAAGGTGAAATAAAGGAAAGAAGAAAAAGAAAACAGAATATGTGGAAGAACAGGTAAAGGATGACAAGATGAAGAAAGAGAGGATAAGTGGCGCATGTTGATGTGATGATAAGGAAAACGGAACAAGACGAAGAAGAAAAAAGAAAGGAGGAGATATAGAAAACAGAGACAGACTGAGATAGGAAAAAGGAAAAGTGGAAGAAAGAGACAGTGAGTGATGTATGCCGATTCGATGAGAAAGGGAACAGAACAAGACGAAGAAATAAGATAAACGAAGAATAGAGAAGACGACAAAGGAAGAGGCATAAGATGAAAAAGTGTGGATAGAGAGAGGGTAAGTGAGGCATGCAGCTTTGACGTGGTAGTGGTATGACAGGCACCCCATACCTGAGCGAACACGGGGACCAGTTTGTATTCACCCCCTGTCTCTCGCCGATGAGATAATTGCCGGCGGGATGGGGCAGGAAGGAAGCCGGGACGAGGCAGAGAGACGCAGGAGAAGGAGGCAGGGAGAGATGGGGAGGGAGACGCTGTTCTATTAGAGATATTCTGAGAGACGGAGAAGAGAGTTGTCTAGGCCAGAGATTTTGGTGAAGATGGGGGAAAGATAGAAATGGGTAAATGTCAAAAGATATGGGGGGAAAAAAAAGGAGGGTAGGCAAGAGGTAGAGAGATATTTTAAAAGGAAGGATGAATGGGAAGGTAGAGAAAGTGGTGTAGGAAACAATCTGGAAAAAAGAGGATGGTAGGGGAGAAATACTGGAGAAGGAGGGTGGGGTGGAGAGACAAAGTGAGTAGTGAGGGAAGACAGTGATGAGGACAGTCAGTGGTGAGGACTGAACACAGAGATGGATGAAGGGAAAACATCAAAAAATATCTTATGAACACACCAACACAACATTGCCTACACACACACACACACACACACACACACACACACACACAGAATGACAAAGCAAAAAAGACAGATATAGAGGGCTCAAAAGAATAAATAGGTCTGTTTCTTCATGCTTTCCTGTAGGCTACCTTTGTCAGTCCAACGAACCATTCTTTCTCCATTCACAGTATCAAGACATCACCCAAAGCGGAACATTTTTTCGTCAAATCCCGTTGTCTGAAATATCTCTGCTTGTAATCCCCACAGAAGCAGCTGCGGGTGTGGGAACATAATGTGAGGTTAATTGAGCAAATCCTCCACCAATCCCCACCCAATCCCCACATGAGCCGACCCTAACCACTCCGCAGACAGCCGGATTAAGAGGTTTAGGCTAATCACTCGGAACTCCACCTGAGCGTCGCATGCAGGTAGGGGGACTGGGAATGCAGGCAGAGAGAGTGGGAAGATCGAGGTGGTGCGTAATTTAAATATTTTTTTCTCATAATTTTCTCCTTTCCTTCCTTCGCCTATTTTCCTCCCTCTTTCCCTTCCTCCCCTGTTCGCCTTCTGCCGTTTCCTCGTCCTACTTTCTCTTATATTTCCGTCATTGTTCCTCTATCATTTACCGGTTCCCTTCCTGCCCTCCCCTCCCCGTTCCCCTTCACCCCCCGCCTCTGTCTTCCCCACTTCCATACTCCTCCTTCCTGTTCCCCTTCCTTATTCCCTGTTCCCCTCCTCCCTTTTGTCTCTTCCATTCTAGGAGCGGCGATGGAGTATTAGCTGAAGTTTTGTCCCAACCGCCCGTAATAAATGCTGTGAAATAAGGTGTCTAACAACGGGAAGAATCAGGAATAAGTCACATAATAGGAAACAGGACTAGAAGATGACTGCAGTGCAACCTTGAGCACCTTATATAAATCTAATACACAGCTACCGCAAACCCGTAATGCCTATCTTCGGTAGAGGTTAAGACTGCCTGTGTTATGTTACATTTCCAAAGAACTTGTTCCTCAGTCTCCTTTAAAGACACAAATTCGTATATCCGTATCTAAAATAGTCATGGAGTGCATTTGTGACTTGAATAATTTTATTATCATTCGATGGGTAAATTTTCGAATGTAGTGATTATTTTTTTGGTAGCAGTGATAAACATTAATCTGTTTAGTCCAAGAACATTATTTGTGTCAACTAACACCAGAAGATGCATTCACCTCAAAAAACTCCCCCAAGTTTAAGGATGTAATTCGTTTAATTGATTATAATGACAACATTCCTGGTGAATACTCCCACAGTTGGTGATTGCATTGGTAACATGTATGGTGTGCATGCCTACATTTGTTTACGTTACTGATGCTGGCACTACTTATTTGCCACACTTTCCCTCTCACTTGCGTTCTTTTGTGGGTGAGGCCAGCATTATGGGGCCCCTGTGAAACCCGCCACACGTCTCACTGCGCCCTCGCTCACCTTACCTCACCTTCCTCCCCTCCCCTCCCCTCTCCTCCACTCCCCTCCCCTCCCTGATTGACGGGTCTTCAGGTAGCCGGACAATGGCCCTAGTTGCAACCAATTTAGAGCTGATTGTCTGCAGGGGCCGATGACGTCACATTTTTTTTCTTATTTTTTTTGGGACCTGTTTTCATGTTTTAACTTTGTGTGTACTGATCTACCTGCCGCTTTATCTGTCTTCGTATATCTATCTGTATCTATCTATCTATGTCTATCCGTCAACCTATCTCTCTGTATCTGTATATTGTCTCTCTGTATCTGTCTCTTATCTGTCCGTTCTGTATATTGTCTCTGTGTCTGTCTCTTATCCGTCCGTCTGTCTATTTGTCTTAATCAAGTTCCAACCATATTTAGTGCCCATTTATGTAGTTTTTTTTCCTTTGCTCTCTTAGTATGACTACATTACTAGTTCCAATCTCTGTGCCTGTGAGTCCTCCTATTCCATTGCCTTTATATTTTGACCCAGTTACATCCAAGTACGAGGTTATTTTCTACATGAACCGGTAACGATAAATATTTGGCTTTGTTATATTTTTTCTGTTTCCATTATATTTGTACCTTTATCGTGTTTGCATAGATATCTGTTTACATTTTCCTGCGAGTGTAAAGTTGATTATTTGCCGAAGAGAGGGAGATAAATTCTTAGTCTTTTTTTACCTGTTAGATATTTGTTTCTTTTATCGGTTTTATTTATCTGCTTCGTATTTTTGTCGTGAGTGTAGCCACTTTACCCCAAATTCTCAATATGGATCGATGTTATCAGTTTTCTTTTTTCTTCTTCTTCCCCTCCTTCCATGTCTGTTAAAACATAAACTCTTTATCGTGTTGACATTCGCCTAGATATCTCTCTTCCAACCAAGGGTCGCTGTAGTCATTTTTTTTCTCCGGTTTCTTGCTGATTATATTATTTATTTTACCATTTTTATTCATAGAGATCTATTCATTGCTTCCGCCAACGAAATTGGAGGAGGTTATGTATTCACCTATGTTTGTCTCTCTGTCCGTCTGTTTGTCCAGACGATATCTCCAAAATATCCAAAAGTTCTTAATGAATTTCAATGTAATTTTATGGAAAGGTGGGCCATGAGCCAAGGAAGAAGTGATTAAATGTTGAGGCGGATCCAGATCCGGATCCAGAGTGTCCCGCACAATATCTCCAAAAGTTCTCAATGAATTTCAATTAAATTTTGTGGGAGGGTGGGCCATGGGCATAGAAAGAACTGATTAGATTTTGGGGCGGATCCTGATCCGGATCCGGACCCTATCTCCACGGATCCTGATCCTGATTCTGATCCTTTTTAATGGCAATGGCATTGGTGGAGGTATGCGCTCTCCGTTTGCTTTTTAATTTGGGGTGTATTTATTTAGAGTTTAGCAGTGATTCTTTCCATGGACCGATGGCAGTCTTTATCGTATTTACTTGTTCGTCTACTTAACTTTGGTCTAACTGCAACTGTTTTAGAGATGAAAACACGATTGACAAAAGCACACGGACACTAAACCAATGACATGTTGCAGCAAGATAACACAAGGCCTCTAACTTCATCTCCAACAACGAACACAATATCTTCCTCTCACCATCCCGCCTCACCCACCATACCGTCCTGATTGAGCTTCGTGCGACCTCCATCTATATCCCAGACTTAACCCTTCGACCACGGTGAGTTTCTGCGAGCTGATTAAAACTGACCGTCGTAAACAGGAATAAGATACGAAATATACGAAATTCTATATTCACTGTTAAAACGTTCGCTGCGAGAGTTTTGTGGCATTTCGGACTACCCAAAGTTTCTGTGTACCTGAGTAAAATAGTCTAACTCTATGTAAAATGAAATGCAAAGTAAGTAAATCGCAACTTCTGGGTGTAAATGATCTTCGCGGACATCAATATGGATCTCATATAACGTGGAAACGGGCGTCAAGACCTGGCTGCGGAAATAGCGTTGAGTTTTATCGTGATGGCTTCATCAGGCCTGAGCATCGCTGGAAGATGTGTGTCGCGTTGTTGGGCAATTATATGTTGGGAAAAAATCATCAAATAGAAGAGCACATTGTAAGATAATATTCTTGTTTTACTTACATCAGAACTGTCACTGAATCTCGCTTTATAAAGGGGGAGACATTACCTTTCATTCATCCCTTGTATGTGGCCTGTCACAGCGAGACGAACCAATTCAGTAGGTAAGCATTACATCGAGTGAGTAGATAGTGGGCACCTTCACCTATCGGAATCAATAACGATGAAATCAAAAAGACGTCATCGCCCTAAGGGGATTCATACATATGCTGTACATAATCGTCTGTATGTAACCCGTTAAAGAAAAAAATAGTAGTGAAGGGGTTAATAAATTGTGTCGAGGGGAACGAAAGATGAGGAGATGTAAAGGGAAAGGGAAGAAGGGAGGATGAGATAGTCGGGAGGTATGAAAATTAAGAGAGGGGAGAAAGACAGATGTGAAGAATAAGAGAATAAGAGAAGGAGAGAGGGAAGGAGATTGGAGGTGTGAAGAGTAAGAGAGGGAGGGAGAGGAGAGAGGAAGTATGAAGAATCGGGGAAGGGGGGTGGTAGAGGAGATAGGAAGTGTGAAGAGGGAGGGAGGGGAGGAAAGGAGATAGGAGGTGTGAAGAGTAAAGGTGAGAGGGAGGGAAGGAGGGAGGGGTGGAGGGAGATAAGGCCCACCCACCAGCGTTTATGATCTCTCCTCACGCACCCTCCACCTGCTTCCCTCCCACGCTCCACCACCACCACCACCACCACTACTACTACTACTGCTACTACCCCTCTCACCCACTGCTCTCTGCCCCCTACCCCCTACGTCCCCCCTCTCCTCCTCGGCCTCCAGCTCACCGCCCCCTTGCCATCAGACCCCTCTCTCCCCCCTAACTAGGCCTTTTTCACCCTTCTTTCCTCACCCATGCAGTCTTTAATTTCTTTTCCTTACCCAGTCTCGTGTTCCCTTTCGTCTTCGTCCAGTGTTCATTAATTCCATTTTTACACCCAGTCCATTCTGACCCTCCACCCAATCTATTCCTTTATTTTTCCCCTCATATACAGTCTCTTTCTCCCCTTTTGCCCTCGTAGTCTTTACTTTCATAAATAATAAACAGCCATCCTGTCTTTTCTTCTCCACGTTCAGTAACCTAATTTATTCTATCCAGCTCCCGTTTTCTTATATCCCATCCCTCTTTTAAACTATTCCTCTTTTTCTTTCCCTCACATCCAGTCCATTTCTCCGTGCCTTCCACCTATCCAGTTTTTAATTTCTTTTCCCTGCCCAGTTTCTTGTTCATTCCTTTTCTCTTATCTCTTCTCTTCCTTCTTTCTACCCAGCCCCCTTAGTTACACCCACCCAAACTATTGCTTCTTTCTTTCTCTCCCATCTAGCCCACTCTTCCCTTCTTTCCCACATCCATTCTTCAGTTTCACCCTCGCATGCACTCGCTGTTCCCTCCCCATGCAGTGTCCTCTCTTCTTCCATCAAGTCTCTCTTTTCTCCACTCAGCCCTAAGCCACCCTGTTCCTTCCTATCCATTTCCTTCTAACCACTCTGCTTTTCACTAGGCTTATCTTCGTCCCCTCTAGATATCTCCCCTCCTCACTCTTGCTCCAGACATTCTTCCTTCCACCCTCTTTTCCCCTCTTTGCCAACCATTCCCTTCGCTCTTCCACAGAGTCCCCTCATTCTTTAATTCGTTCTCACGTCTTCCCTCCTCTCTTCTTACCGCTTTACCCTCCTATTTTCTCCACCTTCCCTCCTTACCCTCCCATTCTTCTTTAACTAATTCTCACCTCCTCCCTCCTCTCTTCTTTCTCCTTTACCCTCCCATTCTTTCTTCCTTATTGCCGTATTTTTTTTTTTAGTCTCCCTTCCCTTCCTTCTCTCTTGCCCTACCTAATCGTCTTTCCCTCCTCTTCTTACCTCCCAGCTATTTCTTCTCCCTGTCGACCACTTCTCCTTTCTCTTCCTCCCAGTCCTTGTCACTCAGTCATCGCTTCATTCCCTCACGATCCACACAATCTTCCTCACGCTAATGTCTCTCTCCCCTCACTTACCACTCGTCATATTCCTTCCAATCTTTCTTCCCCTCCTATTCCCCCATCGTCCTTCTCCTCCCTGCTCACCCAGTCACCCTTTCGCTAGTCTCCCTTCTTTCCAATCTTCTTTCCTTTCCTTCAAACTAATCTTCCTTCCACCTTCACTGTCTCACTACCCTCCTTCTCACTTCCCGTCCCATCTCCCTTCTCTTATCCCTTTCGTCTCTCTGTAACTTCTCCCTTTCCTGCACACTCTCCCTTTCTTATCCACGGACCAATTCCTCTCTGCATAACCTCTCCCTTTTCTGCACATACTCCTCCCTCCCTCTCCATAACCCCTTTCCTCTCTACACAACCTCTCCCTTTTCTCCACACTCTCCCCTCTCTCTCCATAACCCCTCCCTCTCTCCATCATCTGCACCCCCGGCCAGCCCCACGCACAGCTCCCCCCTCACACTCTCACGGCCTCATTATCCCCAAAGGGTTAACGTGACGTGTTCTCGGCTCCCCAGACACTCGCAATTTCTTCCAGTTGACGGGGACACTCCACCTCGATTTAAGCTCCCACCTTATGTTAGTCTAGTGTATGAGGGGCATTGCTTAAGAACCTGACTTTTTTCCTTTCCCTATATGTATATACAGTACATATAAGTATACATATAATTTTTTAGGTCTTACGTGGTTGCTTAATGCTGCTTATTAGTCCCCTGTCAGTGAAACCTTTAGGGGATTGTAGGTTTGGGCAGTTCCGTCAGTACGTCAGTCCGTCTGCAGTTTCGTGTCCGTCCGATAACTTCCACATGCATGGACAGATTTTGATTTAACCTCACACAATGGCTCCCTGTACCATGACGGTGTGTCGCGCGCAACAACCAGCCATCTACTCCCATGGTCAGTTTACATGTGTATGGTTATCATCCGGTATGGGGCTTTGTACTGCGTGGCGATGCTGAATGCACTTGTTATTTTTTACCTTACTGTTTTCTTTCTGTTATCTGTTGTTGTTACTTGATACATTTAAATGACTTCTTTTTAATTTGTCTGTCTCTGTCTGTCTGTCTGTCTGTTGCTGCTGCTTGGTGTCACGTAGAGTCCTGTCTCATGTACAATACTTAAATATTATCAGAGCTGTTGAGAGAGAGAGAGAGAGAGAGAGAGAGAGAGAGAGAGGGAGAGAGAGAGAGAGAGAGAGAATAAACACAGCTATTATTTACATTTGAAGAAAATAAATGTCTGAAAATCGTTAGTGAATTTAAACGACGATAATTGGTAGTTAGGAAATCAAGTAACTTTTAGAGAATTTAATGTCACTGTTGTAATTATCTGTGTGCATGAAAATACCACTTGCTTTCTCTCTCTCTCTCTCTCTCTCTCTCTCTCTCTCTCTCTCTCTCTCTCTCTCTGTCTACCTACTGCCTGTCTGTCTGTATCTGTACCTGTCTGTGTGTGTGTGTGTGTGTGTGTGTCTAATCTGTCTTCATAAATCTACTTAACAACACCACTACGACCTTTCCCTAACAAACTAAAGAAATTAAAATGATTTATAGGTAGCAAAGACGAAAATAAAGATTAAAAATAGCCATCCCACTGAAAGGCTAATCGGGACTATTTACGAATGATCTTAATCTAAACAGAATCGTAGGGGAACAGTAATAAATACATAAATAAATAAATAAAACAGATTTACAAGGAGGGCGTAAGGTAAACAGCTTTATATTCCAGTCATGTGCCTAGCCAGCTCTCCAGACCACAGGGACCGGGGAGCTTTTGTGTGGGATGGGGTTGGGTGGATGTGCTGTTGAGAAGGACTGGGGTAGGGGGGGAGGAATTGGGAGGTGAGGATGGAAGGGGAAAGGCAGGGGAAGGAGAGGATATGGAGATGAGAGGGATGGTAAGGAAGTGAGGTGGAAAGATTGGGGGAGGTGGGGGTGGAGGGGGAAGGTAAGGGAAGTGGGGGTAGATAGGGAGAAGAGAAGGAGGTAAGGATGGGAGGTGGGAAGCTTGGGGGACTGAGGAGTGAGGGATAGAAAAACGAGGGGAGAAGATGGGGGGGGGTAGAAAGGTAAGTGGGGGAGAAGTAAGTGGGGGAGGGGTGAGAGAATGAAGGGGGGAAGAGTATTTTGTCAACAACTAAATCACACCCTCGCCCTTCACCCCCGACTTATCCCGACTTTTAAGTGGAGTTACGACCCTCTTGTTTTTACGTGCTCGCCCCACCACCCTTCAGCGGGACCGGCCGGCCAATTTTACGATCTGCCCTTATTCGGCAAAAACATTATCAGAGGCGGGAGGCTGGGGAGAGGGGGACTGGGGATTGGGTGGTGAGGGGGGAGAGAGTAAGGGGGAGGAGAAGGGGTGATAATAGAGAGAGTGGGGAGTTGGGTGGAGGAGAGTGAAGGGGGTATGGGAGATACTGAGGTGGCGGAGAGAGAAATTTAAAAGCTAGGTGGAAGAGATAGAAGCATTTGGAGCCGTCGGAAAGGGGGGACCGACAAATTGAACACAGAGGGAGACAATGGAAACAGAGGGAAATGGAAGAAAGGGAGAAATGGCGATGGTGATTTGAGGAGATGGGAGTTGGCGGAGATGCAGCGATGTAAATGGAAAAGAAGGATTAGAGAAAAGGTAGAGGTAGGTATTTGGGAAGGGGAGCTGCAGGGTATAGAGGAGAGACGAATTTGAGGCTGGGGTGAGAGATAACTGGAAATTATTAGAAAAGAAAGAGATAAGGGACACCTAGAGATCAGAGGTAAGAGAGGGTGAGGGGACTAACAAAAGAGGACAATGAAAAGGAAGATGGGCACCGAGGGTAGGGTTAGAAAGGAATGCATGAGGGAGAAATGGTAGTAAGAGAGAGTTAGAATGGAAAAGTGAAGACGAAGCTTGGGAAGGAGGGCGCTGGAAGGCATTAGACAAAACAGCAGTGGGAGTTGAAGGACAGGAACTAAGTGTTAGTGTAAAAGGGAAGCATACTGGTACAATAGGGAGCTGAGAGTTAGTGATTTGGGAGGCAGAGAGCTGGTATTAGGGAAAGTTTGATACTGGATGTAGGGGGAACCAGAGACAAGGAATGAGGGAATTGGTGGGAACTGGACGAGAAGTCTGCGTGAAACTTGTAAATCTAGGTGGAAAGAAGAAGAATTACAGGCGTGAGTGAGAGCGAAGGGGGTGATGGAGAGGACGTAGGATGAAGGAGGAACAGGGGGAGGAAGAAGGGGAAAGATGGAGAAAGAGAAAGGAGGGAAGACAGAGAGGGGAAAGAGTTTACACAGCAAGGAAAGTCAGAGCGTTTGTTGCTGAATGGAAGGAGGAGTGCAGGGTGATCAGAGTGGGATGTGCACACACACACACACACACACACACACTCTCTCTCACACACACACAGCTTACTCAACTGTAGTATAATCATCTGCTTCGCTCAAGCACTGCACCACCAAACCATCTCACCACTCCACCACCACTCAGCCAACCACCACTCAGCCAACCACCACTCAACCACTACTAACTAAGCCACCACTCGCGCAACCACCACTCACTCAACCACCACTCACCCAAGCACCCCTCACTCAACCACCCCTTACCCAACCACCACATTACAACATCACTTAATTAACCCTCTCGCTCAACCACGTCCCCATTTTGTCAATCCCCTCCTTATACAACAACCCCCTCCCTCCACCCCCTCCACCAGCACCCAGCCATCCATCTATCCACACCACAACAAGGACTCAGGACCAGAACAAACAGAGGGCGATGTTTTATGCTTCCCCTGGTCGATGTTAACTAAAATTCACGATGACGTATTGACATAAACATTAGTATTTGCGGGCGTGATGAATGGTCGTGGCCAGCTCCTTGTGCGAGTGAGTAATTGGCTGGCAAAGGTTCAGTGTTCCCATGGTGAAGGGAATTAAAAAAAAGTTTTATGGTTTGATTTATGTGTGTTTTATCTGTCTTTTTTTTTTATGCAAGGAAGAAGGAACCAAAGGCCAGGAGCCCGCAAACTGTTCCGTCCTAGATAAACAAATACAATTTAACAGAGAGCCAAATTCAAGTTCCGTTTGCCTTCCTGTTTGTATGTATATTTGGCTGCCTACCAGTCTGTCTGTTTGTCTGTCCTTGTCAGTCAGTCTGTCTATTCACCTGTATGTCTGTCTACGTATCCATCTGTCTATCTGTGTACTCATATATCTATCCATATCTGCCTACCTATCTATCTGTCTATCCGTAAGCTGTTGCCTGATTCTGCATCCAATGACAGGTGTGATGAAAATGTACATTATTTTGTACATGCATTAGAGGATTTTACTTAAGTCTCCAATTAGATCAGGTTAAGTTGGATTATAGACCAGATTTAGTAAGGATAAGATGGTACAGGTCAGGTTGGGATAAATTAAGTCATAATGGGTAAGACTGACATACTGACACAGGCATTAGTGTTATCAAGAGTAATGAATGTCTTTGTCGAGTGAAGTATTGGTTGCGAGGAGTTCAATTTTCCGATGTTGAGGGGAATTAAGCAGAAAATAAAAGACAGGAAAGGGAAGGAAAGACAGTGTGTGGTTTCTCTTACCTAACTAACCATTGTGTGTCTAAGTAGTACCCTAAAGGACACTCTCATCTTTTCCGCCTCCTTATTCAGTGAGTTATTGACTGCGAGAGATTCAGTGTTCCCAAGGTAAAAGTAGAGTTAAATGAGAGGCGGTGTGGGTTCCTTTATCATTCTGTTTACTTATCTCTCCATATGATTGATTAGACTGGAGAAGGTAGATTAAAGACGGTCGTCAGATCTTGCTAAATCGGTGCAAGGTAGGTCAAATCAAAGGAGGTTGGGTCAAGTCTTACTCTTGTAGTGTGCAGTGTACTGTATGTGTATTAGTCAGTATGAGATCCACGCAGGACTGGCCCTTTATCTCTGAGGGGGAGTAATAGGCAGGATACACCCTTCCTCATGCTGGCAGGGTACGAATCAAGAAGGGATTCTAACACATTTATACGACTGGGAACACAATACCTACAATATTGGGTCAAATGATCTGCTTTTTATTCTCTTATTTTCTTGTGCTTAACCCCCTGCACATGATAGACATAAACTTTAATATAATTTTACTGCTTCAGGGCGATAATATTTAGCTTACGAAAAGATCCCAAGTATAGTGAGGGGGTTGGAGATAACTATAAAATCCCTCAGTTCGAAAAGCCTCCAGAAACCAAAGTACTGATCATCTGGTGGTACTAGAAATGGGGCACAAGAGACGTCATGGAGCTGAAAGAGTTAATTATATCAGGTCAGGTGGAAGCAGGTGCAAAGTCCCCCACCTTCCCACCCGAGACCCATCCCCACAGCTTGAAAAGGCATCCAAACATTACCTCTCTCTCTCTCTCTGGCCGTTCAGGGGTCGTTCCTTTCTGCACAACAACAGCCGCCTTTTGTTTGCACCAGGTAATGCTTGGACGCTTGGGCAGGGCGATGGGGATTCCTGACGCTCCTTCAATATGGATAGTGGGTCTGGCTGGCTGGCTTGCATATTATTTTTTCTAGCTATCTGTCTGTTTATGTTTGTTACTTTAGGTGGTATTCTCTCTCTCTCTCTCTCTCTCTCTCTCTCTCTCTCTCTCTCTTCCCTCCCCCCGCGTCCCTGGCTGCGGTCACACGTGTAGCCTTGACCGCAGTCGTGTGTGGAATAAAGCTGATCCCTTGACCCAGTGTCACAAGTCTGGC
>JAGKTI010004773.1:24283-48579 GCA_018397915.1 Birgus latro | reverse complement strand
CACACACACACACATTTACTCGTATCTTAGCCTCCAAGGGGAGAAGAGACTGTTCCTCACCACACCACACTGCATGAGGGTCAACTGTGCAATACAGTACAGCGACATTTGTAGCAGGGCCCAACAGCAGAGCTGGTTTACCCCTGCCACATCATAATGGACCCGTATCTTCCCTGCATCTGACCTAATCAGCTGATCAGACCAGATGTGGGAGAACATCCCTTCGGGGCCGTGTCACCATTTATGCTTTCATAATTTTTCTCCATTCATCCCTATAATGCGCAGCCACTCTTCCTTGCCCTGCAGACATCCTTCTCGCATCCAATGCTCCCTTCACATTATCCATCTATTCTGTTCGTGATCTTCCTCTCAGCCTTACACCTCTTGATCCAGTTATCTTTTTCACCAATCGCTCTACATCCATTCTCTCCATTTGCTGAAACCACCGCAACACTTACTGCTCACCTCACTCAGCCATCTCTTGGATAGCTCCAGTTCACCTTCGCACTTCATCATTTCTCACTCGATCCATATGCGTCACTCCACACATATTCCTCAGACACCTCATCTCCATTGTATTCAGTCTCTTCCTGTCTGCTACTCCTATACTGTATTCCATGTTTCAGCCCCACATAACACAGTCAGTACCACTACTCCCTTGTACAGCTTTCTTTTTACATCTGTTCTTGGCAAACGACAACTAAACACTTTTTTCATTTCTCCCAGCACCTTTCCTACTTCATTCCCTACAGCATTCATTCTAAACTTCACCTCTACATCTATTCTTCCAGCCACAGCAAAATGTTACCCAAAATACTTAAAAATCTCCTCAAGCAGCACACCATTCAAAACTACATTCATCCTCCTACCATCTACCAACCTCAAGCTCTTTATCACTTTACACTTATTTTCATTCCCTTTCAATTTCCACCTGTCACACACCCTTCCAAACTCCTCAGTCAGCTGTCTGGATTTCTCCTCCAAATTAGCCACCAGTGCAGTATCATCTGCAAACAGTAGCTGACCCAGATTCCACTCCCTACCATCAGCATTCACCAGACTCAAACCTCTACCTAACACTCTTGCATTCACCTCGCATACAACACCATCCATATTAATATTAAACAGCCAAGGCGACATCACACATCTGCTGCAGCCCCACTTTCACAGGAAACCAATTGTTCACTGTATTTCCCACTCATACACATGCTGTACTGTTTACCTAAAAACTTTTCACTCCTTTTATTAACCTACCACCAAGTCCATACAGTCTCAAAACAGTCAGTTCTATCATACACTTCTCAAAATCCATGAATGCCCAAAACTCATCCTTACCTTTCACCAGATACTTTTCACACATCTGTCTCACAACAAACACCTGATCCACGCATCACCTCCCTTTTCTAATATCACACTGCTTCTCATCAATCACTCCCTCTGTACTCTGTCTAACTCTCTTAATCAACTCTCTACCATACACTTTACCTATAACACCCAGTAGACTTATACCTCCAAAACTAGTGCATTTATAATTATCACCCCAACCTTTATACAACAGAACCACACACACACTTGCCCAGTCAGTTGGCACCATACTGCTCACAGAACACACATTCAGCCATCTTGTTAACTGCTCAGCAGTAGTCACTCCACCACCTTTCAAACATTCCACAGCACACCTATCCATACCCACAGCTTTCCTTGCTTTATCTCCTTTACTGCCTCTTGCATTTCCTCCATCACGATCAAAGAGTCATTCAACTCTCCTAACACATTCCACGCTCCATTCCATCGCCACAGTCTGAGCCTCCCATTCCTCCTCTACATTTAAGTCTTTCAAAATACCCATCTCTACCTTACTCCATCCATCTCAGTTAACATCCTTCCATCCTCTTCATTTACTTGCCCTTCCTTCCCAGACTCTCCCTTTCGCATCTTTCCAAACATTTTCTTATTCTGTTGAAAATTCTCACTAGACCACCTACCCCACCCCTCATCTGCTGCCACTTTAGCGTCAGACACAGCCCTTCATGCTCTATTCCTCATTTTCTTATACCTCTTATATGATACCTCATCCTTCCTTTGCAGCCACACTTCATATGTACATCTCTTTCCAGCTACAACCATATTTACTTCCTCACACCACCATTCACTTTCCTTTCTTACACCACCACCTACTCATTTCACACCACACACTTCTTCTGCATACCCCACCACAGCACTCTTAGCAACTGCCATTCCTCCTCCACACCACCATTTTCCTGATCATTCACAGCATTCCACTCATCTTTCATCTTTGCCTGATACTATATCATTCTATCTCTTTTGTTCAACTCACTCACTTTCAAAACCTCCCCGCTGCTCCCAACTCTTCTAGCTCACACCCACGTCATACCTACTCTCAACTATTCCTCCACCAGATAGTGGTCAGACATACCTCACCTTCCCCTCTAAAAACTCTCACATCCAGAAGTCTTCCTCTTACATTACTAGATACAACCACATCGTCCATCAGTGCTCTGTCAACAACCCTTCCACCCTCCTGTCTCACCCATGTATACTTATAAATATCTTCCTTCTCAACAGGTTATTTCCAATCACCATCTCTCACTCAATACACATCCCCATCATTCTCTCCCCATTATCATTTCTTCAAGGCACACTTTGCATACCAATCACACCTTCAGCTGCTACATTTTCCACCCTAGCATTCACATGCCTCATCACTACCACATTCACATTTGCTGCATATCTCTGCAAACACTCATCAACATCATTCCAGTCTCCTCTTCATCCTTTTGCTACCAGGCCCATAAACACTCAGAAATACCCACAAATCACGTCCAAATTTTGCTTTCACACACATCAGTTGTGATGGTATCTCCTTTCATTCCGTCACACACTGCTGCACTTCTGGGCTCACTAACAAGGTCACTCCACTTCGTCTATCAACACCTAACACTCTTCCAGTCACACTGCCAAACTTAGATTCACCTTTCCCTTTTATCTTTGTTTCACTCAAAGCTAACACAGCCAACTTTCTTCTCACAAACATTCTCCCAGTCTCCTCCCTTGTAGCCTTAATCATACAACATCCACACACATTCATAGATATTGCCTTCAGAATTCGGGGATAACTCATTCTCCCTTCCTTTTCTATGCCGTCTCATTATAGGAACTAAAAAACAGAGGAGGGGGTCCCTAGTCCCCTCACCCCATCCCTTTTAGTCACCTTTTATGACGTACAGGATATATGGTGGCAGAATTCTTCCAAACCCAGCCTGGGCACATAGTGGCAACACCATCCCATAGTGCGGCCAGATTGTGCTTGAGGGTTTGCTGCCAGATGTGTTGGTATTTCATCCTCAAGGCCATGGATGGAGGCCCACTTCTAGGATTTTCTTATGCATAATCACCCCCTCTCCTCCCACCGGTGTTTACTGAGTTGGGTCAGGGTTTATCTGTCCATTAGTAAAACGTGTATGAAATCGGTTCCATGGAAATTAAGGGTCTACTGTACAGTACTAAAGTGCACTACACTATCTAACTACATTATGCTCTGCTGCTGTACACTGAGCAACATGCCTAATAGTTTCCAGTAACCCAGGAAACCATTTACATCACTGGGTGGTGGTAACCATATCATCATCATCCGGACCTCCTTTCCTACCCTAGGGCAGGGTGAGGAGTATAAACATCCAGACAGCCCAAGTTTGCCCAGTCCAATGGGCCACACTTCCATTCACTCTCAAGCCCCCAGAATCCTGGCTGTATCGGGTGCGCCAAAAACATTCACCACGTTTTGTAGCTTCACATACACATATCCGAGTCAGTCCCGATGCTGCCATGTTAAAAAGGGGTGCCAAATCCCTGATCATACACTTCTTCTCGCAACATTCATTCAGCCAGCTCGATCTCTTTTCAGTTCCCTAGCCTAACCGACATCCAAACCTCTCTTCCTCACACACTCATCCACCATATCTTTCTACCTTCTCCTTGGCCTACCTTACCTCCTCCTCTCCTTCAGATTCACTCAGATATACCTTTTTCACCACTCTGTTTTTATCCATTCTCTCCACATGACCATACCATCTTAGTACACTCTCTTCGATTCTGGTGTCCACCGACTCCCTCACTCCACATCTTTCACATTTCACATTATATCGTATCCTATCCACCCTCTGTACTCCACATACGTTCCTCAGTAGTCCCATCTCCACTGCTTTTACTCTTGACTTTTCATTTTCATGCCACACCGTAGTCTCACATCCATATGTTAAAGTTGGCTCTAACACTCCTTCATGTAAGCCTCGTGCAGCTTTCATCACTTAAGCCTCTGTTTCTTCTCAAGTCCTTCATTGTACCAGCTACTTTTCTTCCTTGTGTCACTCTACTTTCCACTTCTTTCTCACATTTTCCTCTCTTTTCTATCACTGTACCCAGGTATTTGAACTCTCTCGCCAATTCCAGTCTCTCTCCATTCACTGTGACATCGCACTGGAAGTCATCTTCTTTCTCTATAACCATATACAGTAGTTAAATAACAGGATAATGTGGAGCTTACTATGGTGCCCCCATTAACTGGATGGAAAGATGCAAATGCTGTGTCCATCCAGAAACCAAATCTCCACACTCTTCCCTGCACTTCACTATGGTGAGGCATTGTTCAGTGCAGGGAAGCATTGGTTCACTGCATGGGACAGCTCTGCAGGGGCAATTGCTTGCACATGGTAATAGTAGTAGTAGTAGTAGTTGTTTCCTAGGCAGTCTCGCCGAACAGCCCTGAGTCCCTAAGGAAAGCCACAGCTGAGACCGGGCTTTCCAACAGAGCTCTCAAGGAGTGTGTGTTGTGTTGTTGGTGCAGGTGATTGTGTGCATTGCAGTCTTCCATAATGTGCTTAATAGTATTGGATGCTGTGTTGCATCCTGGACAGGCATCAGCGACAGAAGCATCCAGACTCTTCTGATAAATCAAGAGGGCTTACCCACATCTCAGCCTGGCCAGGTGGACCCAATACTCACGAGGGAGGCAGGATTCGGAAGGGTGGATATCAGGAGGCTGTGCATGCAGCTGTGTGTTGTCTTTGAGTGACTGAATGGAGCGGCAAGTGATTTTAGCATGGATATACCTCTGGAAGTTGTTTGAGGTGGGCAAGGAGGAAGAGATGACAGTATTTGTGTATGATATTGTGTGAAGGGTGTTGTTTTGATGTTCCTTGGCGTATGTGGATGTTCTGCCATGTAGTGTAGTGGATGGTGAGGGTTTGTGGAGGCTGTGCAAGAATTTGTGTACCTCTCGTGTCAAGATGATCCTTGAGTTTGAGGACTTTGGTTTCTTGGTGTAGGTGGTCTGTAGGTGTAGTAGCTATGCAGCCTGTGATTATTTTTAGAACCATGTTCTGTATGGTCTGCAGGGTGATGTAGTGTGTTTCAGTGAGGTTAGATGCCCAAACAGGTCATGCATAGTTCATCACTGAATGTATATATTGTTTGTTTACTGTGGTGGTGGTTTCTTTGTTGTGTCCGAATGTTGTATGGGCATGTGACCTTAGGGCGTTAAGTCCTGGTGTTAATTTATTTGTAATGTTTGTGATATGTTGTTTAAATGACATTGATTTATTGTATGTTACACCAAGGATTTTGAGTGTGTGTGTGTGTGTGTGTGTGTGTGTGTATTTACCTAATTGTATTTACTTAATTGTGATATATAGGAAATGAACTATGCTAGTGGGGTCCCGTCTCTTTTTCTCAGTAAGACAAATTTTGCTTTAAACTCATTTAAGTTTTTAGACTGGACGATCTCCTTGTCCAGTCTATTCCACAGGTCTATGCATCNTGTGTGTGTGTGTGTGTGTGTGTGTGTGTGTGTGTGTGTGTGTGTGTGTGTATTTACCTAATTGTATTTACTTAATTGTGATATATAGGAAATGAACTATGCTAGTGGGGTCCCGTCTCTTTTTCTCAGTAAGTCAAAGTTTGCTCTAAACTCGTTTAAGTTTTTAGACTGGATGATCTCTTTGTCCAGTCTATTCCACAGGTCTATGCATCTGTACGGAAAACTGTATTTCTTGATGTCCTTCAAGGAGCGTGGCTTCTTCAGTTTCAGTCCGTGTCCTCTTGTTGCTCTCTTATCTCATACAAACAGATCTTCTCTGTCAATTTTATCTACTCCCATCATGGTCCTGAACACTGCAATCATCTCACCCCTCTCTCTCCTTTCCTCTAAGGAAGGCAAATCCAGCCTTTCTAGCCTCTCACTGTATGACAGATCTGCCAGACTGGGGACCATCTTAGTTGCTGTTCTTTGTATTCTCTCCATCTTGTTTATATCTTTCTTTTTGTGTGGGGACCACACTACTGCTGCATATTCTAACCTGGGGCGGATCATGGCCACTATCAATTTTTTCTTTTTCATCATCTCTTCATTCATGTAATGAAATGCCACTCTTATATTGGTCAAGAGTTTATATATCTCTTTAACTATCTTGTTAATGTGTTTTTCAGGTGACAAACTATCCTGGACCATCACTCCTAAATCTTTCTCTTCTCTCACTTTTGTGATTGGTTCATTACCCATCATATAATTCAGTGATGGTTTCTTGGTGCTTTTACCCATTTCAAATATTTTACATATTTTTGCGTTGAATTTCATTTCCCACATCCGGCTCCAATCATGTACCCTATCCAGATCCTCCTGCAGCATTTTACAGTCCCCTTCAACCTCTACCTTCCTCAAGGTCTTTGCATCATCAGCAAACAGACTTGCATAACTTCTCTCCATCTACCATATCATTTACGTAAATCAGGAACATTACTGGCGCCAACACCGAGCCCTGTGAGACACCACTTATTACTTGTCTCCATCCAGACGTCCTGCCCTTTATTACTGTCCTCATTTGTCTGTCTCTCAAAAAGTCTCTCATCCATTCCAGGAGGTTACCCTTCAGTCCTCCTATATGCTCTAATTTCCACATTAGTCTCTTATGGGGTACCTTGTCAGAGGCCGTCTCCAAATCTAAATACACACAATCCACCCAACTGTCTCTCTCCTGTAGCACATCAATCGCTCTTGAGTAAAAGCTCAACAATTTGGAAACACATGACCTTCCACTTCTGAATCCAAATTGACTTTTAGTCAAAATATTCATCTCTTCCAGATATTTTATCCACCTATCTTTCAGAATCTTCTTGCACAATTTTGCAACCATGCTGGTTAGGGACACTGGTCTATAGTTCAGGGGTTCTTCCTTGTTTCCTCCCTTGTAAATTGGTACCACATTTGCTCTCTTCCATTCCCGAGGCACTTTCCATTCTTCCAGCGAACACACAATTAAACTGTGAATCTTATCCACCAGTTGTTTTCTGCATTCCTTCAGTACCCAGTTTGAAATTCGATCCAGTTCTGGGGCTTTCCTTACATTTTGAGTTTCCAGTAATTTGTACACTTCCTGCACTTCCACTTTTATATCTTTTATCACTACATTCCTAGTCACTCCCTCCCTCTCCACAAACTCCCCTTCATTAGTAAAAACCGATTGGAAACATTTGTTCATTATTTCAGCTTGCATTGCTGCATCTTTATAGACCTCTCCTTCTACTTTCAGTTTGGTGATTCCTTCCTTTTGTTTCAATTTGCTATTAACAAATCTATAAAACAATTTGGGTTCATCCTTACATTTGTCAATTATACCTTTTTCAAAGTTCCCTTCTTCCTCTCTACGAATTCTTGTATATTCATTTCTAGTTCTTTTATATTCTTCCTTTGTTCTGTTATTACCTCTCTTTCTCCATTTGTTCCACGCCATGTCCCTCTCTTTTTTCGCTATGAGACACCTATTAAACCACTCCTTTTTCCTGTTTTCTTTCCCACTTACTCTTGGGACATATTTCTCCACTCCTGAAATATAGAGGTCTAGAAAGATATCCCATTTCTTCTGAATCTTTCTTGTTTCTCTGAATTTTCTCCAATCTGCATTTTCAAAATTTTTTCCCAATTCTGTAAAGTTTGCTTTCCCAAAGTTGTATCTTCCCTGCCTATGGAGCTCATCTCTTGGCACCACGTTCCCTATTATCATCTGGAACTTAATAACCACTTGATCACTTTTTCCTACAGGACACAGATATTTCAAGGATTGAATTACATCAGGTTCTTTGGTTAGCAGTAAATGTAATCTTGCTTGTGTGTCATCACCTTGGAATCGTATCTCTTCTTTGACTCACTGCTTTATTACATTATTGATTACAATGTTTAACAATGTAGTGCCCCATGAATCTTCGTCACTTCCTGAGTCCCATTCCTCCCAGTTCACCTCTTTACAATTAAAATCACCCATTAGAATTTATATTGTTGCTTTTCTCAATCACTTTCTGTAGATAACGAACCATGTCTGACAACATATCCTTGTATTCACCATCAATCCATGGTCTTGTCTTAGGTGGAACATATACTACTGCTATATCTCTCTTACAGTTCTCTCCAGTTTCTAATTTCATGTTTATCACTTCGGCCCTACCCTCTTCCATTTCCAGAGAATCTACTCTTAAGTTGTTCACTGCTATCATCACTCCTCCTCCCATTTTATCTTTTCTGTCTCGTCTCCACAATTTGTATTTGCCATCCCCCATATGGATATCAGTGTTCTCCTTTAACTTAGTCTTGACAAAGCACATAACATCAGGTTCATGTACCCTCAAGAGTCATTTATTTCTAACATTGCCGATATTAATTCATCAACATTAGTGTACGCCACTTTCAAACTTTTTTCATTATTACTTATACCCTCTTCTCTCCTCCTCTCCTTCGGTACCACTTCCTCAATTTCTGGTCTATAACTGTCCAATAAAACACTGTCTTCTCCTCCTCCGTTCTCTGTTCGTTTTTTGCCTTAGCTTCCTTTACCAACTCCTTTATTTTAGCTCTTTCTTCTTCATTTGTATCTCTCCTTAGCCAAACATTTTCGAACCCCTCTTTGTCTGCTAATTTCCATGTCCTATTCATGGTTTCATTTACTATTACCTGGGACTTGAACTTCACCTTCAATGGTCTTGCCCCTCCTTCCTCGTACTTACCTAACCTAAACACTTCTTCAATCTCTTCTTGGGCTTTGTTGTTACGCTCCATGACTACTGATATTATTTCTTTAACTTTACTCAATTCTTCTTTTTCTCTTTCAGATCTTATTGTCATACGCTTTTCTTTTACCTCTAAAATTATTACACATTTTTTCTTATCTGCTACATCCCTGACTAAAGATTCTCTACTTTTCAGTACCCTAACCACTTCCTTCTCCACCTTTTCCTTGCTTTGTTGTTCTATAATCTCTTTCAAATTTACATTCCCTTCCTCCTGAAATTTCTTCCACCCTTTATGTTGCTCCTCGATTTCCTTAATATGTTCATCTTGCATCCTTGATTTTGAATCATACTCATCTAATTTACTTTTCATTCTGTCTCTTTCTTCTTCCAACCTCTTGTTTTCCCTCTTGAGCTGTTTTATTTCATTTGTGGCAGATTCATTACTCACTTTTAATTCCGATACTTTTCTTTCTTGTTCCGCACTGTGTGTGCAAATTTTTTCCAGCTTGTTCTGTAAAACATTGATCTCTCTCTCCTGTTCTAAGGTCCGCTCCTTTAGCTCCCTAATTACTACCCATACCTTTTTTAATTCCAGGACATTCCTCTCTGCTGTTTATTCTACTCCTGTTTGATTCAGTTTTGTACTGTACTTCCATTTCCCACATCTTCGTTGGAGAAGCCCACGAATTCCCTTTCGCCAGATGTAAACAAACTGCCGTCGCTTTCCGCCATGATACAACCATGTGGTAACTTTTCTGTTCCACTGTATCTTGTTCTCTTTATCCCGAAACCCTGTTTTCTTTTAAACTAATGTCCGACGGGACCACCACTCACACACTCATCCACATAATCACAATAGACTGGTCTCCTTTTGCCGCTGATTCAGCGATTATTTCCCTGCAATCCACGAAGATGTCTGCCTCCGTCGGCGACCTGTGTGTGTGTGTGTGTGTGTGTGTGTGTGTGTGTGTGTGTGTGTGTAACTCACCGGGTCGGTCAGGATCACTTGATGGTCGTGATCGTCAGCTTTTACCCTCCCGGAAGGGAGCTGAGAGCTCATATAGTCCGATCTATGGGCAAGGCTGTGACCTTCACACACGCACACACCCATCCCCTTGCTCAAGGGGGACAGTAACCACCCACTTCGTCAGTGAAACTTTTCGCAACCTGAGCGAGGCGCGAACTCCCTTTTACCAGATGGCAAGCGAGAACGCTACCACTGCGCCAGCGAGCGGTGTGTGTGTATTTACCTAATTGTATTTACCTAATTGTGATATACAGGAAATGAGCTACGCTCGTGGGGTCCCGTCTCTGTTTCTCAGTAAGTCAAATTTTGCCTTAAACTCATTTAAGTTTTTAGACTGGACGATCTCTTTGTCCAGGCTATTCCACAGGTCTATACATCTATACGGAAAACTATATTTCTTGATGTCCTTCGAGCAGCTTGGCTTCTTTAGTTTCATTCCATGTCCTCTTGTTGCTCTCTCATCCCACACAAACAGATTTTCTCTGTCAGTTTTATCTACTCCTATCATGGTCCTGAACACTGCAATCATGTCACCCCTCTCTCTCCTTTCCTCTAAGGAGGGCAAATTCAGCCTTTCCAGCCTCTCTCTGTATGGCAAATCTGCCAGACTAGGGACCATCTTGGTTGCTGTTCTTTGTATTCTCTCAATCTTGGTTATATCTTTCTTTTTGTGTGGGGACCACACTACTGCTGCATATTCTAACCTGGGCCGGATCATGGCCACTATCAATTTTTTTATTATCTCCTCATCCATGTAATGAAATGCCACTCTTATATTGGTCAAGAGTTTATATGTCTCTCTCACTATCTTATTTATGTGCTTTTCAGGTGACAAACTATCCTGGACCAGCACTCCCAAATCTTTCTCTTCTCTCGCTTTTCTAATTGGTTCATTACCCATCAAATAATTCAATGATGGCCTCTTGGTACTTTTACCCATTTCCAATATTTTACATTTTTTTTGCGTTGAATTTCATTTCCCACATCCGGCTCCAATCATATATCCTATCCAGATCCTCCTGTAGCATTTTACAGTCCTCTTCAACCTCTACCTTTCTCAAGATCTTTGCATCATCAGCAAACAGGCTTGCGTAGCTGTTCACTCCATCTACCATATCATTTACATAAATCAAGAACATTACTGGTGCCAACACCGAGCCCTGTGGGACACCACTTGTTACTTCCCTCCATCCAGATGTCCTGTCCTTTATTACTGTCCTCATTTGTCTGTCACTCAAAAAGTCTCTCATCCATTCCAGGAGGCTTCCCTTCAGTCCTCCTATATGCTCTGATTTCCATAATAGTCTCTTGTGGGGTACTTTGTCGAAGGCCTTCTCCAAATCTAAGTACACACAATCCACCCAACCGTCTCTCTCCTGTAGCACGTCAATCGCCCTTGAGTAGAAGCTCAACAAGTTGGAAACACATGACCTTCCACTTCTGAATCCAAACTGACTTTCAGTCAAAATATTCATCTCTTCCAGATATTTTATCCATCTATCTTTCAGGATTCTCTCACACAATTTCGCAACCATGCTGGTTAGGGACACTGGTCTATAATTCAGGGGTTCTTCCTTGTTTCCTCCCTTATAGATTGGCACCACATTTGCCCTCTTCCATTCCCAGGGCACTTTCCCCTCTTCCAAGGAGCACACAATTAAATTGTGAATCTTATCCGCCAGTTGTTCTCTGCATTCCTTCAGTACCCAATTAGAGATTCCATCCGGTCCTGGGGCCTTCCTTACATCTTGAGCTCCCAGTAATTTATACACTTCCTGCACTTCCACTTTTATATCTTTTATCACTACATTTCTAATCACTTCCTCTCCTTCCACAAACTCCCTTTCCTTAGTGAAAACCGATTGGAAGCATTTGTTCATTACTTCAGCTTGCATTACTGCATCCTTGTAGACCTCTCCTTCTACTTTCAGTTTGATGATTCCTTCCCTTTGCTTCAATTTGCCATTAACAAATCTATAAAACAATTTGGGTTCATCCTTACATTTGTCAATTATACCTTTTTCAAAGTTCCTTTCTTCCTCTCTACGTATTCCTGTATATTCATTTCTAGTTCTTTTATATTCTTCCTTTGTTCTGATATTACCTCTCTTTCTCCATTGGTTCCATGCCTTGTCCCTCTCTTTTTTCGCTATTATACACCTTCTATTAAACCACACCTTTTTCCTGTTTTCTTTCCCACTTACTCTTGGCACATATTTTTCCACTCCCAAATTGTAGAGGTCCAAAAAGATATCCCACTTCCTTTGTATCTCTCTTGTTTCTCTGAACCCTCTCCAGTCCGCATTTTCAAAAAATTTTCTCAATTCTGCAAAGTTTGCTTTCCCAAAGTTGTATCGTCCTTGCCTATAAAGCTCATCTCTTGGCACCATGTTCCCTAGCATCATCTGGAACTCAATGACCACATGATCACTCTTTCCTATAGGACACAGATAATTTAATGATTCAATTACATCAGGCTCCCTGGATAGTAGCAAATCTAATCTTGCTGGTGTGTCATCACCTCTGAATCGTGTCTCTTCTTTAACCCACTGTGTCATTACATTATTCATTGCTATATTTAACAATTTTGTGCCCCACGAATCTTCGCTGCCTCCTGAGTCCCATTCCTCCCAGTTCACCTCTTTACAATTAAAGTCACCCACTAGGATTATATTGTTGCTTTTCTCGATCACTTTCTGTAGATAACTAACCATGTCTGACAACATCTCCTGGTATTCATCGTCATTCCATGCTCTTGTCTTAGGGGGAACATATACCACTGCCATATCTCTCTTACCATTCTCCCCAGTTTCTAATTTCAAATTTATGGCTTCGGCCCTGCCCTCTGCCATTTCCACAGTATCTACGTTTATATTGTCCTTCACTGCTATCATCACTCCTCCTCCCATTTTTTCTTTTCTGTCTCTTCTCCATAATTTGTATTTCCCACCTCCCATATGTGTGTGTGTGTGTGTGTTTGGTAGGGGGGTGTTGTTTATGGTGAGGTCTGGAATGTGACTGGGTTCTGCTGTCCATTTTGTGAGATGGGTCATTGTAGTTTTGGCCGGGACTGTAATGAGTCTGTGGTGAACCTTTCGTGTAGTATGTTGAGGTAAGGTTGGAGGATGTGTGCGGCTGTGTTTTCGTTTTGGTGTGTACATTTAAGTATTATGTCGTCTGCCTTGGAAGCAATGTGTATTTGTGGTGTGTGGGGTGTGGGTATGTCATGCATGTATAGGTTAAAGAGTGTAGGGAACAAAACAAGTACATGATTGACACAGTTTGTGAAGTTTCTGATGTTCGATGACTGATCGGCAAGTGTTACATGTGCACATCTGCCTGCTAAATAGTTTGGCAGCCATCTTTCTTTGTTACTGTGCATGTTTGTGTTTAATATTTTGTTTGTGAGGTTGTGGCAGGGGATGGCATCAAAAGCTTTCCTAATGTCTAGTGTGAATAGGAGTGTTCTGTGTGGTGGCCTAGCTGAATTGATGCCATCAAAAACCCTTTGTGTAAGTTCTGTAAGATGAGTGTTTTGTGGAGTGAAGTTGCCTAAAACCATGTTGTGATGGGGCAAGGAAAATGTGAGAAGTTACTAATTGTAATACCAGTCATTCAGTAACTTTGGGGGGGAGATAGGGTGGTGTGAGGAAGGTAATGTGGGATCTTTGTTGAGTTTGGGGATAGTGATGATAGTACAGTGAGTCCTCAATAAATGAAAGGGATAGAGACCGAAAAACCTTTCGTAATTCGAAATTTCGTATATAGGAACAATTTTCCCCATTGAAATATACAATACATAGAAATGGGGGGATGTGTCCCAGGACCCCCTCGGACCCCCCACCTAAGCTTTACCCCTCCTATTTGTAAGTAAATACAGTAATCTCCTTATTATTCGGATGCCCAATACTCGGACCCCCCCACTACTCAGATTTCGTGGGCTGCCCACTCCCCAAAATGCCCAAAAATGCGAAAAAATTCAGAAAAAATATAATTTTTTTTTGGACCGCGTCAGGTTGAATTTCCCGCGCACGCTGATTGGCTGTGTTTACGCACGTGGTGCCTGTCTGTCGGTCCCATTTCCCACTCAGTTGCTGCCTCGTGAACAGCTCCGACAATGGCGGCCAAAGTGATTGCTTTTGTGGTGATACCCTACCTCCTGCAGGGCTTGATGCTGCTCTTCACATTCTTCATCATGTGTGTGATGATGGCCCCGCCACCTGAGAAGAGGAAGAAAGTGGTTCTGACTCTGGAGAAGAAGAGGAAAGGGTATTGGAAAAGATGGACGCCGGGTGGCCGACATCACGGATTCGTCGTGAATTCAATCTCCCTCGCTCCACCTTGTTTGATATCAAGAAGTCCCGAGACAAACTACAGCAGTACACAGCTGATTTCGCATCGAAGACCAAACGAAACGTGGAGAGGAAGGTGATGTTTAGTCCTAAGTATGCAGACATCAACCGATCCACGCTGATTTGGTATCAACAACAACGTGCTGCTGATGTGTTGGTACGTGGAACGGAGCTGAAAGCTGCTGCTAAGTTCGCAAGGCTCCAGGACTCGTCACTACACCACACGGGAATTTACCGTTATGTACAGTGCAGTGAAGTGATGTGATTCCAGTTATGCAAAAAAAACGTTGTGGAAAGTGTTGGTGAGAAGTGCTGGTGATTGTAAATTGCGAAGGTGTGTGAGGTGCAATTTCTTCGTGTCAAAGTCTGAGATGATAGAGCGAGTTATACATCAGGACGGCGGCTTCTTTTTCGTAAGTACCCTAACTTCATCAAAATTCCTTGTTTTGTTCTTTCCATATCATTAATCTCATGCATAAACTGTGTGCAAGATGATTTCCATAATGATTTTCATGTCTAACCTGTTTTCAGCATGCTGTAAATGTGTTAATAAGTTTCCCTAAATGTTAATCATAATTTCCTGCTTACAATTTAATTTTTTCATGCATGGTTTTTAAGTGCACCAGCTATGAAAATGGTGAAAGGCAGTGAATTTCATGTCCGGTCCTAACCTAACCTAACATAACCTATGACTACCATAAAGCTTTGATTTTCATGTCTAACCTGTTTTCATCATGCTGTAAATGTGTTTAAAAATTACCCTAAATGTTAATCATAATTTCCTGCTTGCAGTTTAATTTTTTCATGCATGGTTTTTAAGTGCACCAGCCATGAAAATGGTGAAAGGCAGTGAATTTCATGTCCGGTCCTAACCTAACCTCACCTAACCTATCCTAACTTAACCTATGATTACCATAAAGATTTTCATGTCTAACCTGTTTTCATCATGCTGTAAATGTGTTAAAAAATTACCCTAAATGTTAATCATAATTTCCTGCTTGCAATTTAATTTTTTCATGCATGGTTTTTAAGTGCACCAGCTATGAAAAAGGTGAAAGGCAGTGAATTTCATGTCCAGTCCTAACCTAACCTAACCTAACCTATCCTAACCTAACCTATGCTTACCATAAAGATTTTCATGCCTAACCTGTTTTCATCATGCTGTAAATGTGTTAAAAAATTACCCTAAATGTTAATCATAATTTCCTGCTTGCAATTTAATTTTTTCATGCATGGTTTTTAAGTGCACCAGCTATGAAAAAGGTGAAAGGCAGTGAATTTCATGTCCGGTCNCCTAACCTAACCTAACCTAACCTATCCTAACCTAACCTATGATTACCATAAAGATTTTCATGTCTAACCTGTTTTCATCATGCTGTAAATGTGTTAAAAAATTACCCTAAATGTTAATCATTATTTCCTGCTTGCAATTAAATTTTTTCATGCATGGTTTTTAAGTGCACCAGCTATGAAAATGATGAAAGGCAGTGAATTTCATGTCCGGTCATAACCTAACCTAACCATTTTTCTGGTAACAATTTACATCATGTACTGTATTTGATGCTTTGTATCCATTTGTATCCAATAATTTAGTGCATAAAATGTGAGAAAAGATGATTTCCATGTCAGATACTTACATATACTATGCTGGCAAGTTCTGATCACCTATGCCTCACTCACCTCTAAATCATCATTTTTTGGTTAAAATTCAATTAATTCATGCTTTGTGTGCATTATTTATGTGAAAAGGAAGCTAAATAAGTGCTATACATGTCCAGTAGGGAGGTAGGAAGGTAGTTTTCTGATTTAGGTTAGGTTAGGTTAGGGTCATGAATGACCAGTGCTGGAGCTTCAGGGCCCAATATTCGGACAAGACCAATATTCGAACATGCCTTTGGCTCTATTGTGTCGAATAATGGAGGGATTACTGTAATACTGTACCTGTATACAATTGTTGATGTAGAGAAGGAGGTGGCCATTTTCTTGTACATCTCCTTTTTCTGGGTCATAGTCCGAACGGTGGAAGCTGCAAGGCCTAAAGCACGCCCAATCTCCGAGACTCTCTATCCTTCCTTGTGGCATCTTATAATTTCCAACTTCCTCTCCAGAGTTAGAGTATGGTGCTGCTGCTTCTTTGCAGCGGGCTCCCTCGATTCCGGAAATGATGCAGGGCGATTGGGAGGAATGTTTCAACAGTGTGAAAAGGTGTAGAGCTGCGAAAATATCCTCTCGTACAGCGAAGTTGTGAGGAGGGATGTGGACTCAACTGAGAATTGCACAAAAAATTGTTTACCAGAGAGGGGTTAGTTCGTTTCTTCGCCGCAAGCAAGTGCGGTGCTGTGCACCGCGCCCATTTTGAATTTTTCATATTTCCTTTCACATCGCTTTTCATATCATCAAGACAGATACTTTCATATTGTGGAATTTGTCCTATATTCATCGCCTTTGTAACCGAAAATTCGTACTTCGTGTTTTCGTTTATCGAAGATTCACTGTACCACGTTTCCAGATGTTGGATATTATGTTGTGTGAGTAACTGTAGTTTGATATGTTGGCGAGTGCTTGTATGCCTTGTGGTCCAAGATGTTTAAGATGTTTGTTGCTTATGTTGTCAGGGCCAGAGGCAGATGAGTGCTTAAGGTTGCTGATGATTTGCTTCGTGTAATTGAAGGGTGTGAAGTCTAGGTCTGTGGGGAACTGTCTTTTGTATCATATGACACGTCAGTCATCACGATGGTTGATGGGTCTGCCTGATCAAATGGACCACAGTGGCTCTACTGCCACAGTACTACTAGACTGCGCTAGTATGTCACTATTGGGAAGATACAGCAGTTTTGGCCTGACTTGGATGCATCATAATTTGCTTCCCACCCCATCAGGTAACACTCCAGACAGCCTCAGGCAAAACAGCTACACTCATCCTAGCTTCGCATGAGATGGAGGCTAACATACATGACTACTCTCACGACCAACTCAGGATTGCCCTCAGAAAGAATATTGCTCTTCACAGGTAAGAATGTTGGTAATGATAATGGCCATGTTCAGATATTAGAAAGTCAATAATACTGTATTATAACAAGATTTCCATATAAAGTAGTAGATCATGTGGATGCGTGGGTAAAGTGTTAACCCATTAATTACTATCCTCATCGATCAGTAATCATTATCCTGTAGCATTTATTGTAATTTTAAGCAAGTGGGAAAAACTATGTGGACAGTTTCAGCAGTCAGGGACCCCTCTCCCAAGCACCACTGCACAGTTAGTATGCTTTTTTTTTGGACATGAGACATCCTTGGTTCCACTATTTTCGACCACATTTGAGGATTCTGTGCATGTGGGGCATGCACATCTGAAAGGTCTAAAGTATTCTTATGTGGTTTGAGTGACCAAGACAGAGGTCTATAGCTATCACTGTTTTTGAACACCATTTTACTTAGCCAAAGTATTCCTTTTGCTGCTCATACTTCATTCATAAGGTGCTTGCTTTTCACTGTGCTATTATTCTCTCATTACTAATTCAGTACAGTATACCGTAGTATTTGAAGATAGGTAGAAGTTGCCGTCACACAAAAATAAAGTAATCCTTGCCCAGATCACATAAAGCGCAGAATAACATAAACTCATTCACTAAAGCTCAACATGCTTTTCAACATGCAGAAACACCATGCATCTGTCATTTCATCTATCATACTTTGGTGAAATTATGATATTTATATGGTTGTGTAACAAACTTGATGGTATGCAGTCTTTCATAGTCCATTACTTTTCCTAGCAATAAGAGAATTAAATTTTCTCTCATTATAAGGTTCAAGGATGCCAGTGCCATCTGCCAAGTACTGAACAACAAGCAGGATTGGGAAGAACTTGGGAAAGCTTGCCTTTCATGCCTCAACCTTGAACTTGGTAAGCTGTTTCTGTAATACAGCACTTAGTAATTCTGGTTCATCTGATGCTCCAGACATAAATATATTAAGTATTTACGTGGCTGGGCAGACAGTTCATTGTTGCAGTATCCCCAGCTGCAAACTGGATGTTAGTTAAATGTTGAAAATCTCTACTAGCATCCACTTATTATAATAATTTCACTGTGAAAATTTCTCACTTC
This sequence comes from Birgus latro, assembly GCA_018397915.1. Classification (NCBI taxonomy): domain Eukaryota; kingdom Metazoa; phylum Arthropoda; class Malacostraca; order Decapoda; family Coenobitidae; genus Birgus; species Birgus latro. Next base: position 30,019 of record JAGKTI010004773.1, on the reverse strand, counting down.
TTGTTGCTTGGGTTGCCTGTGTTAGCATAGAAGTCAAGGTGTTGGAATATGGTACAATACTATCATTTAGAAATTATAAGTAATTTTATTATCAGGAATGTCCCAAAGCTTGTTGCTTGAATAAACCACCTTTTTATTGTAGAGAGTAAGGAGTAGTTTGGGAGTTTTGTGTTTCTTGCAATAATACTTTTCTGTAAGTGCATCAGCACAGATATTCTTTCAGTACCAAGAATGCGGAACAGTATGTGTCAGTAATGGTAGGCTTTCTTGATTCTTTGTTATATGTTTGTTAATTTTCCCTTGTGTACCCTTAGATATCCTGATATAAATGTATTCACAGCTGGGTAGGTAAAAAGTTGTATGACTACACTGTATGATACATCACTTTTATAGCCCAGAGTTTTTTGGTTATAATTAAATTTAGTGTTTCACAGGGCAGATTTTTTTTTTTTCTCTGCAGGAATGCGTGTGTATCGACAACTTGGTGAGGTTGGGATGGTGTGGTCACTACAGAGCCTCAAGGACCTAGAGGACCCACTTCTGCTAACAGGGCACCTTGCAATGTTTCTTAATCAGTTCAACTTAGCACAGGTTCCGCTTGTAGAATTTATGTTTTGCATTTTTGGAAATAGCATACAGTAGACCCTTGCTATAATGGAGTTATTGGGGGTAAACCTGTTCCAATAATGCTGATAGTCCAATATGTCCGTTGCTCCCCCCAAAGTAGGATTTCAAGCACATGTTTGAAAATAAATGGGTACAATAGCATATTCTAGTACTAAAAATGTATACTATACCTATTTTACTCTAATTTGGCCCATAATTTTGCCCTTTTTCAGCTTATTTCTCATCCCTGTCATTACACTTCTTTATGACTACACTAGTACAGTATTACAATTGTGTGTTATTACAACTCAGGAGTCACAATGCGAAGAGGACAATTTCAAGCCAGGATGGAGTAAGAAGAATAGAAAGTACATGTATCACAACCCATTGCACCCCATTTAATGAGCATTGTTCTTTACAGCCAACGAAAGTTTGGTAGCCTTCATGTTTCGGTTAATTTTGATATCCGGTTTATTGAGGTCCGTTAAAAGGAGGGTCTACATTATGTACATCTATATCCAAATCCTATGCCGCCCCATGAAGAGTATAGGAGCCCGAGGTTAGACAAGTTGGTCCTGACATTTAAGATGAGAGTGACCAGCCTCACTCATCCCTGAGTGGCATTGCATGAGCAATAAACCCCAACCCCCCTTGGATATAAACCTACACAGGTTCAATCCAATTGGAGTGCCGTAATTACCCACTAAACCACCAGACGCCATAATTTGGTTGTATGGTAACCACCCAGCCTAGTAAATTTAAAAAAAATGATACCTTGCTTCCACTTAAAGAATCTCTATATTGAGGATGGCTATAGCACAGCTGATAGTTTCTGCCGACTGGAAACTAATCTAAGAGCACACATCAGCTAATTACTTCCCAGCAGTTACTGAAAGTTGTTGGAATATACTCATCTTTCATATTCAGTAGACTTTCACTATACTGGACTAGTTGAGGGAAAGCCAGGACTGTTTACCCCTCCGTGACCACTGGCATCGAATGATGTTTAGCCGATAAATGGCCGCTGGCGTCGTTTGAGTGCAGCCTATAAAAAACTGCAAAAATTTTTGCGAAGTGAACGAACATTCTGAATGTCTTCAGACTGACCTACACTACACTCCCATATACCCAGTCAAGCAGTTCAGAGCCTGCTGCTGTGATGAGTGGATTTTTTATTTTTTCATTCCTGGCCATGCCTAAACAAGCACAACTACACCCATTATCTCAACCCAGCAGAAAATATCTTTGTCTTGTTTGCAAAACACACACAACCACCTGTTTATGATTATGAATTGTTAAAGGCACAAGCAAAAAAGGCATGCTAATAAGTGAAAAATACATTTTTGGCTTGGTATTTTTACCTATTTGCTCAGGCTTGTTGTAATGGTTTGGATCATTCGATGCAGTGCGACTTGTAGAGAACTGTGAAAACTTTTGGGAAGTGAATGAACATCTGGGACATGAGACTGGCCTTCACTTCACCTTCTCACGTATCCTCTGTCAGTGATGAGTGGATGTACGATTTTTTCGCTCGTGGCCATGCCTAAAAACACGTAGTTACACCCGTTATCTCGACCCAGACAGAAAATATAATCTTTTCCCTCTCTTGCAAAACACACACAACCACCCAGTTTACGAGACAGCAACATACATCGCGAGTGTAAACAAGGTCAGTGGTAGGTGGTGGCGACCATCATCCACTCACTTGATGTAGTGCTGCCTACTTCTTACTTAGCCTTTATCATTCTTTTTCTGTGCCTGCCCTCCTTTCTTCCTATTTCTCCTATATTTCCTGTCACTTCTTACTGCTTTTCTTTCCTTTACAGGTGGCATTACATTGAGTGACAAGCCAAATGGTTTCCTGGAAGTCAAGAAACCATTTACAACGCTGGGTGGTAACCATATAACCAAACCATACTTGCTCCCTACGTGTCAACAAGTGGGTTGGTGGAGGGTTAGTGCCCCTCCCCGTAAAAAAAAATAACTCAGAGTCAAATGGCCACCCCTTACGGGATTATGGTGTCTGGCAATAGATAGATAGATAGTAAACAAGGTAAAGTGATAGAGAAAGGTGAACGTGTTATTACCGAAAAAATACTTTTTCCCTCGTCTGTAAACGTACTTATTTCTGCTTTGTCTCTGTATTCATAATAATTAGACTTATTTGTAGTTTTGAAACTGCATTACGATTCTATTTTTAGCCATGCACGTGGTGCGGGAGCTGGAAGTTGCGACTCAACTTCCGTATTGCTAATCGGATCTGACTCTCTGCTTTCATCTCCTGTGGGAGAGCCTAGCCTTGGAGGACATGCAATTTTCTCATTTAGGACTGAAAATTCAACCCTTTCACTCCCTTTTCCAAACATGGGCACAATGATAACATAAAAAATAACTCAAATCTACCATAAAGGTATTTTATATCAAATAGGTGAAAAAATATTCATAATAATTTTTTTCCCAGCCATTCCTAACATATTATGTACTGAAATAATTCGATATCATCATATATATGCGCAACATTTCAGCACCATTTGCATTGTTTTGGGGGGAAAACAAAAAATAACAACACCTGCAAAGTTGCACTGCGGCGGCACCTCTTGGCGGCGGATATCGGTTGCCGATATTTCTGCAACTTTCTTGCTCCATTGCAAGCCACAGAATGGGTCTAGGAAGCTGGGGTTTGCACTGTTAGGTGCGTCTGAACTTTCTCTTCAATACTGCAAGGGAAAAAAAGTCAGTTTTCGATACTTCAGAAAATGGCCCCCCAGCCAGCCTGTGGTGCATGGAAAATTCCGCACCCTTGGCCATGGAGGGATTAAAGCTGATAGTCCGTTATATCCACAGGTCCCTCATGAGGCAGAATTTCAAACACATATTTGAAAATAAATGAGTACAGTAGCATATTTTAGTACTAAAACTGTAAACTGTTCCCATTTTACACTGGCCCATAATTTTCCCCTTTTGCATGTTATTCCATATCTTTGTCTTAACACTTTTTCATGACTGGTACAATATTACTATAGTCTGTTACTACAACTCGGCAATCACAGTGGGGAGAGTGCATTTTCAGGCCAGGTTGGAGTAAAAAGAGTATGAAACATGCATTGCAACCATTGCGTCCCATTTAATGAACTTTGTTTGTTATAGCTGATGAGAGTTCGGTGCGCTTTGTGGCATCCATTGAATCCTATATCCACTATACCGGGGTCCATTTTTGCAGGGGTCTACAGTAATATTATTTCTTGTTCCCCCCCCCTCTATAGTCCTTACATTACTGAATTTGCAGTTAATTCAAGGTAAAAATTGTGTCTACACCCAAACCAACCCACAATATACCCAGTATAATAAATACTGTTATGACAAAGCCATATAATGGAAAGCCATTTCATGGCATTAATATTAACATGGGTGATAGGTGGGGGCACTCACCATCCACTCACTTGATGTAGTGCTGCTCTTTGGTGTCCACCCTTTCCTCTCCTCCATCCTTCTTTTCTTTCATCATCTTCTGCCATTATCTTCTGTCTTTCTTTTCTTCATTTTTTCCTTGTCCTTCCACCTGCGGGTGACTTTACACTCCCTCTTCTGTCTTTCTTTCCTTCATTCTTTTCTCTTCTGCCTATGGGTGACTCTACACTGAGTGTGAAGCCAAATGATTTTCTGTACACCAGGAAACCATTTAATACAGTGGGTGGTAACCATATAACCAGATTTTGGTGCCTGGTAGTTTAGTGGGTAATTACGGCGCTGCAGTCAGATTGAGCCAGTGAAGGGGTGGTTGGGGTTTATTGCTCATGTAATGCCACTCAGGGATGAGTGAGGCTGGTCACTCTCATCTTAAATGTCTGGACCAACCTGCCTAGCCCCGGGCTCCTACACATCTCATGGGGCAACGTAGGATTGGTTGAAGAATGAGTGAATGATGAATTAAGGCCCTAGTTGAACTCTTATTTTCATTGCATTCATTGTACAGCTTGATGATGCACATACATGGAAATTGTTATAACTTTACTCTATAAAATCATTGAGCACATTTATTTTTACTGTATAAAATCATTAAACACATAAGGAAAAGGGGAAAAAGCAGTGTGTGGTAATCATAGGGGCATTTGCCTTCTCAGTGTAATAGGAAAAATATATGGTAGGATACTTATTGACAGAGTCAGGGAAATTACTGAGGAATTAGTTGGAGAAGAACAAGGAGGTTTCAGGAAGGGAAGAGGTTGTGTAGACCAGATATTCATTCTTAGATCCGTAGTGGAAAAGTTTCTAGAAAAGGGCAAGAAGTTGTATGCAGCCTTCATGGATCTGGAGAAAGACTATGACAGGGTGGATAGACAAGGTTTGTGGAAGGTATTAAGAATATATGGAGTGGATGGGAAGTTGTTGAAGGCAGTGAAGAGTATGTATGAGGGTGCTAAGGCTGCAGTGCGTGTGGATGGCAAACTGAGTCAATCTTTCCATTTGAAGGTTGGATTGAAACAAGGATGTGTCATGTCTCCATGGTTGTTCAATCTGTATATGGATGGGGTTATAAAAGAGATACAAGGTCGGGCAGTGGATGTTGGAGCGGCCCTAGTGAGAGAGGGCAGTGTTTGGAAACTACCTGTATTGTTGTTTGCAGATGATACTGTGTTGTTGAGTGAAGACGAAGGGGAGCTGCAAGGCTTGGTAGATGAGTTTGGGAGAGTGTGTAAGAAACGGAATCTAAAGGTGAATGTGGGGAAGAGTAAAGTGATGGTCTTCGAGAGAAGTGAAGCCAGTGAGTGTACAGTGAGATTGGATGGGAAGGATATGGAGAATGTGAGTGAATTTAAGTACTTGGGCAGTGTGATGAGTAAGGATGGTAGTCTGGAGGGTGAAGTGCTCGAAAGGGTACAGCAGGGAAGGAAGGTTGCTGGTTCGTTGAAAGCAGTGATAAGAAACAGGGAGGTGAGCATGGAAGTGAAAAAGTTGTTACATGACAGTATTGTGATACCAACTCTGACATATGGAAGTGAAGCTTGGACCCTGTTGGAAGGACAGAAGTCAAGAGTGAGAGCAGTGGAAATGAGTTATTTGAGAGGAGCATGTGGAGTCACATGGAGAGACAGACTAACAAATGAGGAAGTGAAGGAGCGTTGTGGTGTG
>JAGKTI010004773.1:1091-20376 GCA_018397915.1 Birgus latro | reverse complement strand
CCTGTGTCCATATGCGTGGTTGAGGTGCGGTGGCACAACTAAGGCTTATTCCAGAAGGCCGCAATCGACCACAAACAACATTTCCATGTAGGTTTTTCAAAAGTGTGGCATGAGTGCAGTTACTGTAGCAATGACCTTGAGGCTTGCTGGCTTAGCTCACCAACACTTTCTTGTCTCACCACCGCACCACCATGTCTCCACCAGCGCCTTACACACACACACACACACACACACACACTTAGTCTTTTATTTTTAGTTAAGTATTAGCTACGATATTAAGGTTTAAGAAAAGGTGATTTTCTCTGAAATGCATAGCTAGGAGAAGGGTTGATGGAAATAGATGCCGGATGCCATGGGTTAAGGATTTTTTGCATTAGTCAAAGGATATGAGAAAGGAATGTATGCTTCCATGCCCAAGAGAATAACCTCCGTACAGGAGAGAAAGGGATGGGCAGACTGTGTCTGTCTGGATCTTAAGAAAGCATTTGACAGGGTACCCTATAAGAGACTATTGTGGAAGTTGAGGACATTTGGAGGGGTGCATGGGAAACTATTGAAGTGGATGGGAGATTATTTGATAGGAAGGCAGATGAGAACAGTAATAAGAGACAAGGTATCACAATGGAGAAATGTGACTAGTGGAGTACCCCAGGGCTCTGTCTTGGCCTCAGTAATGTTTCTGATATATGTAAATGATTTGCCAGAGGGTTTGAATAGTTACATGAGTATGTTTGCAGATGATGCTAAAATTATGAAACATATTAAATGTATTGATAGTTGTAAAGAACTGCAAGAGGACTTGGACAAAATACACAGCTGGAGCCAGACTTGGAAAATGGACTTTAATGCCAAGAAGTGTCATGTATTAGAAATGGGTATAAGTGAAAGAAGACCACACTGGACATATAAAATGAGCAATGAGATGATTAGTAAAAGAAAGGATGAGAAAGATTTGGGAGTGATTATTTGGGATGACTTGTCACCAGAAAAGCATATAAACAAAATTATTTGGGGGAACTTATGGATTACTGACCAACATGAGAGTGGCTTTTAATTATATGGATGAGGAAATGTTGAGGGAGTTGATAGTGACCATGATAAGACCAAGACTAGAGTGTACGGCGGTGGTATGGTCACCTCATTTGAAGAAGCATATTGATAAACTTGAAAGGGTCCAACGGATGGCAACGAAGATGATACCGTGTTTAAGGGAACTCACCTACGAGGAGAGATTGGAAAAACTGAAGTTACCAACATTGCGCGAGAGAAGGGAAAGAGGTGACTTGATCACGATATTTAGAAATGTAAGAGAATTGGAAAGGGTGGATAGAGAGGATCTTTTTGTGTTGGATGATGGAAGAACAAGAGGTCATGGCTTCAAGTTGAGGAAAAGTAGATGTCTTAATGATCTCAAAAAGTTCAGTTTCCCGAATAGAAGCATAAGTATTTGGAATGACTTAGACGAAGAGGTGGTGCAGGCGAAAAACATTCATGTATTTAAAACTAGATTAGATGAATGTAGATATGGAGACGGGACAACACGAGCTTAGCTCAATTCCTGTATACTACAAATAGGTAAATACAAATAGGTAAATACACACGCAGAAATGTATGTTTGGCTTGCATTGTCGCACGATTCTAGCATTGCTGTGCCAATAGGAGTCTGGGTATTACTACAGCTGCTACAAATACTACTACTACTGCTACAACCACTACTACTACTACTACTACTACAACTGCTGCTACCACTACTACTGTTATTATTACTACTATTACTGCTACTATTGCCACTACTACTACTACTACTACCACTATCACTACAACTACTACTACTACAGAACTCATTCATTCATTCATTATCCAATCCTATGTTGCCCCATGAGATGCGTTGGAGCCCGGGGCTAGGAAAGTTGATCCTGACATTTAAGTTGAGTGACCAGCCTCACTCATCCCTGAATGACATTACGTGAGCAATAAACCCCAACCATCCCTTGGATATAAACCTTCACCGGCTCAATCCGATTGGAGCACCTAATTACCCACTAAACCAGGTGCCAAAATTTGGTTATATGGTTACCACCCAGCGTAGTAAATTGTTTCTTGGTGTACAGGAAACCTTTTGGCTTGTCACTCATTGTAGAGTCACCCACAGGAAGAAGGACGAGGAAAGAATGAAGGCAAGAAAGACAGAACAGGGAGTGTAAAGTCACCCGTAGGCAGAAGGACAAGGAAAGAATGAAGGAAAGAAATATTGATACTACAGTACTACTACTACTACATAAAACCCAAATAATAATATTGTGAACAGAACAGTTATCCATGTACTATCCATACTCCACAATATTTTTCACTATAAAAGAATCTTTTTCCTGTGATTTTTAATTTTTCATCATAACAAATATGTACACACACAAAAACTTTCAATAAAATATAAGGCACTGATTTCATCACAAAACAAACTTTCTATCCGTCTATCTAACTACTGCCAGACACCACATTCCCGCAAGTGGTGGCCACTTGACTTTGAGTTATTTATTTTACGGGGAGGGGCACTAACCCTCCACCAACCCACTTGCTGACACGTAGGGAGCACATATGGTTTGGTTATATGGTTACCACCCAGCGTTGTAAATGGTTTCTTGGGTTACAGGAAACCATTTGGCTTGTCACTTCCATTATTCACATAAATACAGGCATACCCTGGTTTAACGATGCAGTTGGTTAAGTGAAAACCCATATCTAGGCGGGGTATTATATCTCAGGGTAGATTTAACATGTAAAGTATAGGGATGTATTTTTGAGCCTTGGGTTTCCCCCTCAACAAAGTCCTAAACCCACCTAAATGAGTCCAAAAACAAGTTTCTAACTAACCTAAACACCCAAATAGCTTTGAATCAATGTAAGCTAAGCCTAAAAGGAGTTTATAACTCAAACTGAAAAATAAAATCTGAAAATCATCAAAAATACATCTGGATAAAATCAAATTTAGTAAACTGTACCCCAAAATGACAATGTTCACCGCACCTGTGACTAAAACACATTAATCAGAGTCTAAAAGCAGTTTATAAATCAACCTAAACACAAAATTTAAGTCTAAAATATCATTAAAATCATTTGAAAAAACAAAACTCTTCATTATTCCGGGGTTTGGCCATCATTCAGTAGGGTACGGTGGTATTTCTACCCTCATCACTATGTTGGGGTATCACATCCAGGCCTATTGTATCTTGGGGTCTGCCTTTATACATAGAGTGCTGGTGCAAGGCTTGCCTTACAGTGCTTCCTCCTCCGTTTCTCCACTTCCTACCTCCTCTTACATCTCCTCATCCGTGCCAATATCCCACTCTCCAGGATCGTCAATATCCTCTGAACCATTCCCATCATTGGAAAAAGAAGATGAGCATACAGAGGGAAACAATGGGTGCACAGTGGAGGACTCACGTCCTTCACCCTCCTCATCTGATGCATAAATATCGACACTCATCTTGGCAAGGTCGCTTTCCTCAGAGGAAGAATCACTTTCCCCACTCACAGTTGGCAATAATGTCACCTCAAGTTCTCTCCCTATTGCAATGTCATTAAGGCCTTTTCTTCATGTGATGGACATAACCCACGGAATATTCAGACATAGCCGCGAGACACTAAATCATGTGTACATGCCACTCGGATGCTATGGGTTAATCACACATGTTCTAATGCTGTCCACAACAAGGAGAGGGGCCTATAAAAGGTACCGGAGCCAACCAACCCCTGAATCACATCTTTTTTATGTTTCTGCCCAGAAATGTGCTAAGTCTGTTCTTTGCTGTGCTAAAGCTATTTTCATCCATACTAAATGCTCTCAACTCTCCAACTTGAATTCTTCCAATCATTCTGGCACCTTGCCAGAATCTTTTCTAACAACTTTATCTTATCATCCTTCCCTCCTCGGTTCTACTCTGGTGGCTCTAAAGCAGATCTCTTCACTCAGACTTTCTCCTCCAATTCCACCTTAGATGATTCTGGTGCTGTTCCTCCATCACTTCTCACCTGTAACTTCTTCGTGGCTGACATTAAAATTTCTTCAACTCATGTATTTTCTGCCATCACTGGCCTCGATACTAACAAAGCATATGGGCTTGATGGGGTTCCTCCTGTTGTCCTCAAGAACTGTGCTTTTGTGCTTACACCCTGCGTAGGTAAACTTTTTCGCCTTTGTCTATCAACTTGTACCTTTCCTTCTTGCTGGAATTTTGCTCATTCAGCCTGTCCCAAAGAAGGGTGACCATTCCCACAATTGCTTTAACATCCTTTGTCTCAAAAGTTTTTGAGTCTATTCTTAACAGAAAAATTTTAAAGCATCTTTCTGATCGTCAGTATGTGTACGGTCAGGGACACTCCACTGGCGATCTTCTTACCCACCTTTCAGACTCCTGGTTATCCTCCTTTCAGGACTCTGGCAAAAGCTTTGCCATTGCACTTGACATCTCAAAGTCTTTTGATCTAGTCTGGCATAAATCTTTAATTTCCAAACTGCTCTCTTATAGTTTCTATCCTTCTGTCTGTGCCGTCATATATAGCTTCCTTTCTGGTCGTTCTATAGCTGCTGTTGTAGACAGCCACTGTTCTTCTCCTAGATCTATCAACAGTGATGTTCCTCAGTGTTCTGTCCTATCACCAGCTCTCTTCCTTTTATTCACCAATGACTTTCTGAGCCATACATTCAACTCTGTCCACTCAAATGCTGATGATTCCACACTTCACCTTTCCATTCAGTTCCCACAACATTCATCTCAACAATTATTTTAACAAACAAGGAATGAGGCCATGACACACCTAATGTCTGACTTGGCTCGTATCTGTGATTGGGGGTAAAAGTAGTTTTGTTTTTAATGCATCAAAGACTTAGTTCGTACACCTGTCAACCTGCCAAAATCTTCCACAGGAGTACCTACTAATGTTTAATAATATCCAGCTCAATCCTGCATCATCCTTGAACATGCTTGGGGTTTCATTCACTTGGGATTTATCTTGGAAAGATCATATATCATCTCTTATAAAATCTGCTTCCAAGAGATTAGGTGTGCTAAGCCGACTCCGTACCTTCTTTACCCCTGCACAGTTTTTTTCTTTATACTGTACACAGGTTTTATTCAACCCTGTGTAGAGTACAACTCTCATGTGCGGAGATGCTCCCCACATACAGCTCTTCTCAACAAGATGGAGTCAGAGGCTTTTCGTCTCATTAACACTTGTCCTCTTACTGGCTCCCTTCAACCTCTGTCTCTTCATCACACGGTTGCATCTTTATCTCTTTTCTATCGCTACTTCAATGGTCACTGCTGCTCTGAGCTGTCTGCTTGCATCTCTCCACCTCTATGACAGGTGCGTAGCACCCATCTAGCAACTAACTCTCATCCCTTTTCTGTCCAACTCTCTAATGCAAGAGTTAACCATTGCTCCCAGTTCTTCATTTATGCAGCAGGTCAGCTGTGGACCTGTCTCCCATTGTCTGTATTTTCTACTTCCTATGATCTCCAGTCATTAAAACACAGTGTGTCCAGGCATCTGAAAATGAATGGATCTTGAATTTGGCTCTCTGTTGTGTTGCTTTTGTTTTTTTTCTTGGAAGGAATGGTTTGCAGGCTCCTGGCCTTTCGTTCTTTCTTCCATGCATTAAAAAAAACAAGTGCTCATGTAATGCCACTCAGGGATGAGTGAGGCTGGTCACTCATCTTAAATGTCAGGATCAACTTGCCTAGCCCTGGGCTCCTGTGCTCCTCTTGGGGCAATGCAGGATTAGGTGATGTATGTGTATGTATGTAGAAGAAGTAGTAGTAGTTGTTGTTGTTCCCTAGGCAGTCAGGCCGAACAGCCCCGAGTCCCTAAGGAAGGCCACGGCCAAGACCAGGCTTTCCCACAGAGCTGTCAAGGAGTGTATGTTGTGTTGTTGGTGCAGGCGATTGTGTGCAATGCAGTCTTCCATAATGTGCTTAATAGTAGGGGGTGCTGTATTGCATCCTGGAGAAGCATCAGCAATGGAGTCATCTAGACTCTGCTGATAACTCAAGAGGGCAGGATAATTCCCACATCTCACCCTGGCCAGGTGGACCCTGTCATCACGAGGGAAGTAGGATTCAGAAGTGTGGATATCAGGAGGGCGTGCATGCAGCTGTGTGTTGCCTTTGATTGATTGAATGGAGGAGCAAGTGATTTGATCATGATATCGTGTGCTGGATGTTGTTTTGATGTTCCTTGGTGTGTGTGTGGATTTGCTACCATATAGTGTAGTGGATGGCATGGATTTATGGAGGCTGTGAAGAATTTGTGTGCCTCTCATATCTGTATGATCCTTGGCTTTGAGGACTTTCGTTTCATGTTGTAGGTGGTCGGTAGGTGTAGTAGCTGTGCAACCTGTGGTTATTTTTAGGGCCTTATTCTGTATGGTCTGTTGGGTATTGTAGTGTGTTTCAGTGAGGTTAGCAGTTCATACAGGGCTTGCATCGTTCATCACTGAACATATATATTGTTTGTATACTGTGGTGGTGGTTTCTTTGTTGTGTCCGAATGCTGTATGGGCAAGTGACCTTAGGGGTGCTAAGTCTTGACATTAATTTACTTTTAATGTTTGTGATGTGTTGGTTAAATGACATTGATGTATTGTATGTTACACCAAGGATTTTGTGTGTGTGTGTGTGTGTGTGTGTGTGTGTGTGTGTGTGTGTGTGTTTACCTATTTGTAGTATACAGGAATTGAGCTAAGCTCGTGTTGTCCTGTCTCCTATCTACATTCATCTAATCTAGTTTTAAATACGTGAATGTTTTTCGCCTGCACCACCTCTTCGTCTGTCATTCCAAATGCTTATGCTTCTGTTGAGGAAACTGAACCTTTTGAGATCATTAAGACATCTAGTTTTCCTCAACTTGAAGCCATGACCTCTTGTTATTCCATCATTGAACACAAAAAGATCCTCTCTATCCACCCTTTCCAATTCTCTTAGATTTCTAGATATCGTGATCAAGTCACCTCTTTCCTTCTCACCTCGTAGGTGAGTTCCCTTAAACATGGTATCATCCTCGTTGCCATCCGCTGAACCCTCTATAGTTTATCAATATGCTTCTTCAAATGAGGTGAGCATACCACAGCCGCATACTCTAGTCTTGGTTTTATCATGGTCACTATCAACTCCCTCAGCATTTCCTCATCCATATAATTAAAAGCCGCTCTCATTTTAGTCAGGAATCTATAAGTTCCCCCAATGATTTTGTTTATATGCTTTTCTGGTGACAAGTCATCTCGGATAATCACTCCCAAATCTTTCTCAACCTTTCTTTTACTAATTATTTCATTGCCCATTTTATATGTCCAGTGCGGTGTTCTTTCACTTATTCCCATTTCTAATACATGACACTTCTTGGCATTAAAATCCATTTTCCAAGTCTGGCTCCAGCTGTGGAGTTTGTCCAAGTCCTCTTGCAGTTCTTTACAACTCTCAGTACATTTAATATGTTTCATAATTTTAGCATCATCTGCAGTCATATTCATATATCTATTCAAACCCTCTGGCAAATCATTTACATATATCAGAAACATTATAGGGGTCAGGACAGAGCCCTGGGGTACTCCACTAGTCACATTTCTCCATTGTGAAACCTTGTCTCTTATAACTGTTCTCATCTGCCTTCCTATCAAATAATCTCCCATCCACTTTAATAGTTTCCCTTGCACCCCTCCAAAGGTCTTCAACTTCCACAGTAGCCTCCCATAGGGCACCCTGTCAAATGCTTTCTTAAGATCCAGATAGACACAGTCCACCCATCCTTCTCTCTCCTGTATGACATCTATTACCCTACTGTAGAAACTTAATAGGTTAGTAACACATGATCTTCCTTCCCTAAAACCAAACTGTCTTGGTGTTATCACTTCATTTTCTTCTAAATACTTTATCCATCTTTTTCTAATAATTTTCTTACAGATTTCACAAACAATACTAGTAAGTGACACAGGTCTATAATTAAGTGGATCCTCCCTATCTCCTCCCTTGAAGATTGTGTGTGTGTGTGTGTGTGTGTGTGTGTGTGTGGGGTAGAGGAGTGTTGTTTATGGTGAGGTGTGGATTATGACTACTGTATGTTCTGCTGTCCAGTTTGTGAGAAAGATCACTGTAGATTTGGCTGGGGCTTCTTTGAGTCTGTTTGTGGTGAACCATTCGTGTAGTGTGTTGAGGTAAGGTTGGAGGATGTGTGTGGCTGTGTTTGTGTTTTGGTGTGTACATGTAAGTGTTATGTCATCTGCAAAGGAAGCTATGTGTATTGTGGTGTGTTGGGTGTGGTTATGTCATGCATGAGTAGGTTAAAGAGTTTAAGGGACAAACAAGATCCTTGAGGGATACTGTTTGTGATGTTTCTGATGTTTGATGACCGATCAGCAAATGTTACATGTGCATATCTGCCTGCAAAGTAGTTTGGCACCCATCTTTTTATGTTACTGTGCATGTTTGTGTTGAATATTTTGTTTGTGAGGATGACATCAGAAGCTTTGATAATATCTAGTGTGACTAGGAGTGTTCTGTGTGGTGGCATAGCTGAATTGATACCATCAAAAACTCTTTGTGTAAGGTCTGTAAGAAGAGTGTTTTGTTTAGTGTAGCAGCCTAAAACCATGTTGTAAAGTGGCAAGGGGGATGTGAGGTGTAAGTAATTGTAATACCAGTCATTCAATAACTTTGGAGGGGGTGCAGAGGAGTGTGATGGGGCAGTGTGAGGAAGGTAACGTGGGGCCTTTATTGGGTTTGGAGATAGTGATGATAGTGCCTGCTTCCAGATGTCTGGTATTATGTTGTGTGAGTAGCTGTAGTTTGAAATGTCGATGAATGCTTGTATGCCTTGTGGTCCAAGATGTTTAACCCTTAAATGGCAGGCTACTTTCCAATTTACTTCTGCATGGGATGGATTATTTTGGAAAAAATAAAGTGTTATGAAATCAGGAAAAACATGCTTAAATGGATCAGAACGGCTGAAAAAACAGAGAATTTGATGTTACTCTCTTCAAATTGTACGCAGGCTGCGTGGTGGTGAGAGGTGAGTGAGAAGGGTGGTGGCGTGTCAAGGTCACTCTCAGTGGCACGTGTCTGAGAGCAGGCGGGCAGAGAGTCTTGTTTTCTGCTCTTATTTGTAACAGCAGCCTAAAATATATTATTTTTACATTATGTACACTGTTCTGGTTCTTCGTGGTGCACTTTGAACACTACACACTATATTATAATGTAAAATTTTTCGTATGCCATTACAGTTTTAATCTTACCTATATAAATATTATGTACAACTGTATATTACAGCTGTTCACACTAGTGTCTTTAGTATGTGATATTCTCTAAAGCAATTGATGCAGAGACCCACACCACACTCAGGACACCATGAGGTCACATCTCTGCGTTTACGTGGGCGTCTCAATGAATTCTTGCACACAACGCATCTCCTCTGTTGTTTACAGCCACTTGCATCAACTGAAAGTAACTCAAGGTGGTGTCACGAGATATATTCACATCCTAAGAGGCACTATTGCCGTATCTCCCGTTTGTTTCATATACAGTAATAGGCCTGCAGAATAGGAATGCGTTCTGGAACGCCAACCGCCCTTTCCTTAGCGGACATTCGGGAACGTTGACTGCCCTCTAGGGGTTAAAATCTATGTTGCTTATGTTCTCTGGGCCAGATGCAGATGAGTGCTTACGGTTGCTAATGATGTGCTTCATCATGTTGTAAGTGAAGGGTGCGAAGTCTGGGTGTGTGGGGAGCTGTCTCTTTTTCAGATGACACGTCAGCCGTCGCAATGGGGGTTTAGATGACTGATGTGTGAAAAGTGATTGATGAGAGTGTTTGCTTGTTGTTTGTTTGAGGGTGTCATGTCTGTTATTGTGATGGCAGCGTGTGATTGTGTAGTGTTGCTGTTGGAGTGTGTGATGCTGTTTAGTGTTTTGTAGAGTTTGCTGGTGTTTGCTTTGCATTCAGGCATTTGGAGATAATTATTCCAATTTAGTATTTGCTGCTCCATTTTATTGTTTATTTGAGTGTTGAGTTCTTGTATTTGTTGTATGGTGTCTTGTGTATGGGGTGTTGAGGAGGTTTGTAGTGTGTTGCATTGACTGATGAGGCCTTGAATTTCTGGTGTGAAGTTGGGATTGTGACTCTTTCTGTTACCTCTAGGGATGTGTCTTTTGTCTGTGTTTTGAATAATTGTATTGAAAGTGTGTACAGCAGTGTTGATGTTTGTGATGGGTGTACTGTTTAATGTTTCAAAGTGTTGTTCTGTTTCAGTTGTGAAGGCCTCCCAGTTGGCTCAATTATAATTAGTGTATGTGTGTCTATATTAGTGTATGTGAGTGAGGTGGAGGGGGGGAGAGGGAAGGGGAGGCCAAGAATGAGATGGAGGGATGGAGTGGAGAGGTATATGAGAGAGGGGGGTGTGAGCTGGGAGCAGAGCAGTGAAATGGCAGGGAGATAGGGCAATAAGAAGGCGATTTGTTTGTGGCCACCCTTTACGGGATTAAGGTGTCTTGCAATAGATAGATATATTAAGGTGTCTGGCCATAGATAGATAGATAGTGTCTGTGATCAGCTGGGGTGATTCTGGTTTTGGTAGTGATGATGATTGCAAGGTGGTCAGAGCCAAGGGTTTTGACCACTCTCCAGGATTATTGTGGGGGCAAGGTTTGGGGAGCAAGAGGTGATGTCTCGGGATGATGGGAGGAAGAGGGCTTGGTTTGGGATATGGGTATGTTGATGGAGATTGTTGAGGATGAAAAGATTATCTGTTTGGGACTGTAGTACCAGCCCTCTGTCTGTGTCAAGGTGGTTGACATGCCAGGCTGACACCTTAGTATTGAAATCACCACCTTGGATGATTATGGGTATGTTAGTGATGTGGTGTATTTGAGGAGAGTAATTGTGTGGTACTCTGGGGGATGACTGAAGGGGAATGTATGCATTGCCAGTTGTTATGTGTGATTTGTTGCCAGTGCGTATTTTAATTGATTGCATTTCTGTTGTGGTGTCTTGTGGGGGAGAAGTGATTTTGTGTGTGCACTTGTCTGAAAAGTTGATGGATTGGTGTACCAGGGTGATGAGTCCACTGCCAACACTGTCACCCTAGTCTTGTCTGATGGTGGTGAAATTATGAAATGCAGGTGTTTTATGTGTTTGCATAGTTTTGTTTCTTGTAAGATGTTTTGTTATGTGATGAATTGTGTGAGTTCTTGTTTTTTGGTGTTTATGCCATTCATGTTTATTTGAAGAATGTTAATGTTGTGTGTACGCTATGTGTTGGATGCTCTAGCACAGGGGGGAGGTGGGGGTTTGGGTGGTGGGGAAGGGGCAGGAGAAGGTTGTGATTGAGATAAAGGTTGGGGTGGATTAGATTAGGGTGGAATGGGAGGGGTTTGGGGATTTGATGATGTGGGAAGGATCAGTGGGTTTGGCTGAGAAGGTGTGGAGGAAGTGGGAAAGGAGTTGGTGGGGGGGTTAGAGGGTGGGGGGAAGTAGCATTAGGAGCAGGTCCAGGTGTTTGTGTAATGTTCTGTGGATGTAAGTGTTGCGTAGGTAAAATGGGACCAGGTCTTGCAGGAATTGCACTGAACTGAACCCTTTGTTTGTTGACTCGAAGTGATGGGTTTTGAGCATGTTGGACATATGTCTTTGTTGATGGGTCCTGGATTGCTTTCAATGTCACTGGCTAGAAGAAGTCTTGAAAAATGACCACCAGAGAGTCATTTTTCAGTGTGGAAAAAAAACAGTGTTGTTGTGTGTGTTGTGTTGGATGTGGTACTTGCCTGGGCGACTTAAGCCACTCCCAGGTTCTTGGGCCCCATGAGGGGCTGGGGGGTTTTTTGGTGGTTTGCCCCTCATGCTGTTCTCCTCCACTTCGACAGCCTCTAGAGAGTGGGTCCATGATGAAGACATCATCGCTCCATGTTCTTTAGAATGCTGTCATATGTAAATTATTTCATATAACATTGACACAGCCAGCAGAGAAGAGTTTGCAAACTTTTTGTGGAGATAGTGCAGCACTGGTATTGTATGAGATTAAAACATTTTATTATAATTATGCATATAGTGCTGCTCTTGAACAACTGCCCTTTCTTCTCTTCCTTCCTTCCTTTCTCTTCCCATACGATGTGGTGCTGCTCTCGCGTGACTGCCCTTTCCTCTCTTCCTTCCTTCTTTCCTTCCATCCTCATCTGTCTTTCTTTCCTTCATTCTTTCGTCTTCCTTCTGTCTACGGGTGACTCTGCACTGGGTGGTAACCATAACCAGATGATAGCACCTGGTGGTTTAGTGGGTAATTAAGGCACTGCAACCTGGTTAAGCCTGTGCATGTTTATATCCAGCGGGTGGTTGGGGTTTATTGCTCGCATAATGCCACTCCTGGATGTGCGAGGCTGGTCACTGTCATGTTAAATGTCAGGACCAACTTCCCTAGCCCCGGGCTTCTGCACTTCTCACGGGGCAACACAGGATTAGATGATGATGGTGATGATGATTACTTTTTAAGGTTCATTATTACAGTTGTTGTTAAGTAACCCCAATCTTTCTGCCTGAGTAAACTCACCAACCACAGGCAGACAACTGTCCTAGCAGCAGGGTTATCCCATGCCAGGAAGGTTAGGAGAAATAGGAAAAGAGGAGGGCAGACAGAAAAGAATGGTAAAGCTGAAGGAAGAAAGAAGCAGCACTAATAAAGTGAGTGGATAACGGTCACCTCAGTATTAGGAGAGTAGACTGTAGCACCAGTCGAGCAGGGCAGTACTCCCAAGGAGGATGGAAAGCTGACGACAGGGAGAGCTGGAGCTCCCGTTTCATCAGCCCTCAGGACTTGTTCCTGACCATCCCCCTTTGCTGAACTTTTTCAGTGTCTCAGCAACACAGAGAGTAGACCAGCATGCTCTCCAATACAAGTTTCTCTAACTGTCAACACCAAACTACATACACGCTACACACTACACTTCCTTTTCAAATTTTTTCTAAAAAATGGCTACTAAAAATCGTGCCTCGGAGTCCCAGGGGGGGGGGACCATAAATGCCCCCACCATCTGCCCCTCTCCCGGTGATGACTCTCGGAGCTATCTGGAACCACTGTCTGACTCACTCCTTCTTCATTTCTGTAACATTCGCGGCCTTTCCTCTAACTTTCGCTCTATTAAGCACCACCTCTTCTCCTCTAAACCTCGCCTTCTCTTTCTTTCTGAGACTCAGCTGTCTGAGACAACTGACAGCAAACCCTTTTCTGTATCCTCCTACTTTCTCTATTCTCATTTCAAAGCCAAAGGTGGCTGTTGTGTATATGTACGCAACGATCTATCTTGCTCTCGTGTTCCTGAACTTGATTCTTCTGAATTCTCTGCTCTCTGGCTTCGGCTCTCCTGTCATTCTCTGACTAAATATATCTGTGCTGTTTACTTATCTCCTAATTCTACCGACTATCAAAAATTCTTTGACTATCTTACTTCTACGATGGAACACATTCTATCCATTTCTCCTTTCTCTGAAGTCTCCATTCTAGGAGATTTCAATGTTCACCACCACCTTTGGCTCTCCTCTCCTTTCACTGATCCACCTGGTGAACAAGCCTACATCTTTTCTATCCTTAATGACCTAGAGCAGCTTGTACAGCACCCTACCCGTATCCCTGACTGCCTTGGAGAAAGATCCAACATACTTGACCTTTTCCTAACAACTAATCCTTCTGCTTACACTGTTCATCTTTTCTCTCCATTGGGCTCCTCCGATCATAACCTTATTACCTTAACCTGTCCTATTTCTCCAGTACAGCCTGTGGACCCTCCAAAGAAATGCCGCCTGTGGCACTTTGGAGCTGCAGATTGGGAGGCCCTCAGGAATGATTATTGCTTCCATGGCCGGGAGCCGTCAGAGTGTGCCTTGTGCATTACGGAGGTTATTCTCTCGGGCATGGAAGCATACATTCCTTTTTCATATCCTCTGACTAATGCAAGAAAGCCTTGGTTTAATCACGCTTGTTCTAATGCTGTCCGCAACAAATAGAGGACCTTTAAAAGGTACCTGAGGCAACCCACCCCTGAATCACATCTTTTTTATATTTCTGCCCGGAATCGTGCTAAGTCTGTTCTTCGCTCTGCTAAAAATAATTTCATCCGTGCTAAATGTTCCCAACTCTCCAACTCGAATTCTTCTCGCTCCTTTTGGCACCTTGCCAAAAACCTTTCTAACAACTTTACCTCATCATCCTTCCCTCCTCTTTTCTACTCTGATGGCTCTGTAGCTATTTCTTCTACTGATAAAGCAGATCTCTTTGCTCAGACTTTCTCCTCCAGTTCTACCTTGGACGATTCCGGTGCTGTTCCTCCATCACTTCCCCCCTCAGACTTCCTCATGACTGGCATTAAAATTTCTTCAGCTGATGTATTTTCTGCCATCACTGGCCTCAATATTAACAAGGCATATGGGCCTGATGGAGTCCATCCTGTTGTCCTCAAAAACTGTGCTTCTGTGCTTACACCCTGCCTAGGTAAACTCTTTCGCCTTTGTCTCTCAACTTGTACCTTTCCTTCTTGCTGGAAGTTTGCTCTCATTCAGCAAGTTCCAAAGAAAGGTGACCGTTGCCAACCCTCTAACTATCGTCCAATTGCTTTAACATCCTGTGTATCAAAAGTTTTTGAATTAGTTCTTAACAGAAAAATTTTAAAGCATCTTTTCTGTCACAACCTTCTTTCTGATCGTCAGTATGGGTTCCGTCAGGGACGCTCCACTGGCGATCTTCTCACCTACCTTTCAGACTCCTGGTCATCCTCCTTTCGGGACTTTGGCGAAAGCTTTGCCATTGCACTTGACATCTCAAAGGCTTTCGATCGAGTCTGGCATAAATCTTTGATTTCCAAACTGCCCTCTTACGGTTTCTATCCTTCTATCTGTGCCTTCATCTCTAGCTTCCTTTCTGGTCGTTCTATAGCCGCTGTTGTAGACGGCCATCGTTCTTCTCCTAGACCTATCAACAGTGGTGTTCCTCAAGGCTCTGTCCTATCACCAACTCTCTTTTTTTTATTCATCAATGACCTTCTAAGCTGTACATCTAACCTTATCCACTCATATGCTGATGATTCCACCCTTCACCTTTCCATTCGATTTCCGCAACGTCCATCTCAGCAGTTACTTCAGCAAACAAGGGATGAGGCTATGGCACACCTAATGTCTGACTTGGCTCATATCTCTGATTGGGGTAAAAATAATCTTGTTATTTTTAATGCATCAAAAACTCAGTTCTTACACTTATCAACCCGACAAAATCTTCCTCAGGATTACCCACTAATGTTTAATAATGAACAGTAATGTCCTGCATCATCCTTGAACATGCTAGGGGTTTCATTCTCTCAGGATTTGTCTTGGAAAGAACATATTACATCTCTTGTGAAATCTGCTTCCAATAGATTAGGTGTGCTGGGCCGACTCCGAGCTTTCTTTACCCCTGCACAGATGTTGACCTTGTACACGGGTTTTATTCGCCCGTGTATGGAGTACAACTCTCATGTGTGGGGAGGCTCCCCACATGCGGTTCTTCTCAATAGGGTGGAGTCAAAGGCTTTTCGTCTCATTAACTCTCCTCCTCTTACTGATTCCCTTCAACCTTTGTCTCTTCGCCGCACTGTTGCTTCTTTATCTCTCTTCTATTGCTACTTCAATGGTCACTGTTCCTCTGAACTGTCTGCTTGCATCCCTCCACCTCTACGACGGGCACGTAGTACCTGTCTAGCAACAAACTCTCATCCCTTTTCTGTCCAACTCTCTAATGCAAGAGTTAACCGTTACTCCCAGTCCTTCATTTATGCAACTGGTGAACTCTGGAACTGTCTCCCTCTGTCTGTATTCCCTGCTTCCTATGATCTCCAATCTTTCAAACGCAGTGTGTCCAGGCATCTCGAAATGAATGGATCTTGAATTTGGCTCTCTTTTGTATTGTTTTTGCTTTTTCGTGGAAGGAACTGTTTTCGGGCCCATGGCCCTTGGTTCCTTCTTCCTTGCATTAAAAAAAAAAAAAAAAAATGCAGTGGACTGATGCTACCTTGCAGTGGACAGTGCCTTACCACAGCAAGACATAGCAAAGTGTGTGAGGGTTTGGCTCCTGGGTGGATTCTTCAGTTATGTCTCTCCACCCAGTTAACAGGGGCTCCATAATAGGCTCGACATCACCGCATTATTTGGTTATATGGTTACCACCGAGCATTGTAAATGGTTTCCTGGATTACAGGAAACCACTAGGCTTGTCACTCAATGTACACCCACCTGCATTGGAAAGAAGAGTAAAATAAAGTGACAGGATGGTTAGGAGAAATAGGAAAAGAGGAGGGCAGACAGAAAGGAATGGTAAAGCTGAAGGAAGAAAGAAGCAGCACTAATAAAGTGAGTGGATAACGGTCACCACTACCTTCCACCTCAGTATTAGGGAAAGAAAGACAAACCATATTTTCACAGTATACAGACCTGTTGTATATACTGCCTCTTCTCTCTTCCATGAGGAGTACTTTGAGTGCTGACACACAATGAGAGAGTAAACATGGGTGGTAGTGGTGATGATGATGTTGGTTATGATAGTAATTTTGCTACCTGCTCTTTCATATGTGGTGACTGCTCTGGAGTGCAGACACACTACATGGTGGAGTGGTAAACACTGGTTTTGGTGATGATGATGATCATGATTTTACCACCTGCTCTTTCTTCAGTGATGACTACTCTGGAGTGCAGACACACCATGAGAGAGGAGTGGTAAACATTGGTGATGATGATTATTTTGCCACATGTTGTGTTTTCAGTGGTGACTACCCTGGAGCCCTGACACACTATGAGAGAGGAGTGGTAAACACTGGTGGATCATCATCAGAGGAACACAATGCTGCATGCAAGGCTGGCATTGCTCGCACCGCCCTCCGTTGTGGTGATATCAGGCGTGGTGTCAATATTGCTGCAGAAATGAACAGCCGGGTTCTCAAGAGGGAGTGTGCTGAAATACTTGAGAGTAAGAAGGTTGGTAAACAAAGAGGCTGGTGTGAATTGGAAGGAGGGCAGCTTGGTGGCAGAAGACAGGGTGATATGGAGGTAATTTGTCTGTGCCCAGAACACAATGCTTCATGCAAGGTGGGCATTCCTCGCACAACCCTCCATTGTGGTGACATCAGGTGAAGGGTCAATATTGCTGCAGAAATGAACAGCCAGGTTCTCAGGAGAGAGTGTGCTGAAATACTTGAGAATAAGAAGGCTGGTAAATGAAGAGGCTGGTGTGAATTGGAGGGAGGGTGGCTTGATGGCAGAAGACAGGGTGATATGGAAGTACTTTATTTTGCCATCTAGCTACAGGCAGGTAAATAAATATATAGAGAAAGGTTGGTGCAGCATGTGATTGATAAAAAACAAGAAATCATTCTGTATTGATTAATCTGTTGAGACAGAGGATGTCTTTATTTTTTTAATATCTGACAGCTTACTTCATCGTAGGATAGGCATTTTGAACTGGTGGTTTCAGATATAGCCTTAATATATGCTTTTACTACAAGAGGTGTTTCCCTAGCTGAATAAATCTGGTGGGAACAAGAATAACCTGAATATATCAGTCAGATTTAGGGGGTTTGTAGCGAGAGTGCGTGCACACACAAACACACAGAAGAGGGAGTGATTAGAAATGTAGTGATCTGTCTATCTATCTATTGCCAGACGCCTCATGTAGTGATAAAAGATATAAAAGTGGAAGTGCAGAAAGTGTATAAATTACTGGGAACACAAGATGTAAGGAAAGCCCCAGGACCATATGGAATCTCTAATTGGGTACTGAAGGAAGAGGGGAAAGTGCCTCGGGAATGGTGCCAATCTATAAGGGAGGAAACAAGGAAGAACCCCTGAATTATAGACCAGTGTCCCTAACCAGCATGGTTGCGAAATTGTGTGAGAGAATCCTGAAAGATATTTGGATAAAATACCTGGAAGAGATGAATATTTTGACAGAAAGTCAGTTTGGATTCAAAAGTGGAAGATCATGTGTTTCCAGCTTGTTGAGCTTTTACTCAAGGGCGATTGACGTGCTACAGGAGAGAGACAGTTGGGTGGATTGTGTGTTCTTTGATCTGGAGAAGGCCTTCGACAAGGTACCACACAAGAGACTAATATGGAAATTAGAGCATATAGGAGGACTGAAGGGAAGCCTCCTGGAATGGATGAGAGACTTTTTGAGTGACAGACAAATGAGGACAGTAATAAAGGACAGGACATCTGGATGGAGGGAAGTAACAAGTGGTGTCCCACAGGGCTCGGTGTTGGCACCAGTAATGTTCTTGATTTACGTAAATGATATGGTAGATGGAGTGAACAGCTATGCAAGCCTGTTTGCTGATGATGCAAAGATCTTGAGAAAGGTAGAGGTTGAAGAGGACTGTAAAATGCTACAGGAGGATCTGGATAGGATACATGATTGGAGCCGGATGTGGGAAATGAAGTTCAAAGCAAAAAAATGTAAAATATTGGAAATGGGTAAAAGTACCAAGAGGCCATCATTGAATTATTTGATGGGTAATGAAGCAATTAGAAAAGTGAGAGAAGAGAAAGATTTGGGAGTGCTGGCCCAGGATAGTTTGTCACCTGAAAAGCACATAAATAAGATAGTGAGAGAGACATATAAACTCTTGACCAATATAAAAGTGGCATTTCATTACATGGATGAGATGATGAAAAAATTGATAGTGGCCATGATCCGGCCCAGGTTAGAATATGCAGCAGTAGTGTGGTCCCCACACAGAAAGAAAGATATAACCAAGATTGAGAGAATACAAAGAACAGCAACCAAGATGGTCCCCAGTCTGGCAGATTTGCTGTACAGAGAGAGGCTGGAAAGGCCGGATTTGCCTTCCTTAGAGGAAAGGAGAGAGAGGGGTGACATGATTGCAGTGTTCAGGACCATGATTGGAGTAGATAAAATTGACAGAGAAAATCTGTTTGTATGGGATGAGAGGGTAACAAGAGGATACGGAATGAAACTAAAGAAGCCAAGCTGCTCGAAGGACATCAAGAAATATAGTTTTCCTTATAGATGCATAGACCTGTGGAATAGCCTGGACAAAGAGATCGTCCAGTCTAAAAACTTAACGAGTTTAAGGCAAAATCTGACTTATTGAGAAACAGAGACGGGACACCACGAGCGTAGCTTATTTCCTGTATATCACAATTAGGTAAATACACACACACACACACTCTCTCTCTCTCTCTCTCTCTCTCTCTCTCTCTCTCTCTCTCTCTC
>JAGKTI010004772.1:24595-39647 GCA_018397915.1 Birgus latro | reverse complement strand
TGGTGGTGGTGGTGGTGGTGGTGGTGGTGGTGGTAGCTGTGATGATGATGGTGGCAGTGGTAGCAGTGATGATGGTGGTGGTGGTGGTGTCAGCTGTTATGGTGGTGGTGGTAGCTGCGATGATGGTGGTGGTGGTTGTGACAGGAGAGGTACTGATCGTAGTGGTGGTAGATGTGGTGGTGGTGGTGGTGGTAGCAGTGATGATGATGGTGTCGGTGGTAGCTGTGATGTTGATGGTGGTGGTGGTAGTTGTGATGTTGATGGTGATGGTAGTTGTTATGGTGGTGGTGGTAGATGCAATGATGGTAGTGGCAGTAATGATAGTTGTGATGGTGATGGTGGTGGCAGTAGCTGTGATGATGATGGTGAAGGTGATAGCTGTGATGATGATGGTGATGGTGGTAGCTGTGATGATGATGGTGGCAATGGTAGCTGTGATGATGATGGTTGTGGTAGCTGTGATGATGATGGTTGTGGTAGCTGTGATGATGATGGTTGTGGTAGCTGTGATGATGATGGTTGTGGTAGCTGTTATCGTGGTGAAGGTAGCTGCGGTGATGGTGGTGGTGGTGGTGATAGCTGTGATGGTGATGGTAGTGGTGGTAGCTGTGGTGGTGGTGATGGTGGTGTTGATGGTAGCTGTGATGATGGCGATGTTGGTGGTGACTGTGAAGATGGTGGTGGTGGTAGCTGTGGTGGTGATGCTGGGGGTGGTAGCTGTGGTATTGATGGTGGAAGTGGTAGCTGTGGTGATGATGGTGGGAGCAGGCAATTGTGGTGGTGATGATGGTGATTGTGGTAGCTGTGGTGATGATGGCTGTTGTGGTAGCTGTTCAGAATCGGCTATCATTTGGGCAAATGATTGGCCGCAAATCGCTTGCTTCAATGTGAAACGTGGTTCAGAGACGGCTCTAATTACCCGTCCCCTTCCCTGCAGGGGCTCGGGGACGGGTATTGTTTTCACTGGCTTGTCTGTTTGTGTTTGTTTGTCTGTCTGTCTGTTAACAACTTCACTCCAAAACTACTTGTGTGATTTTGATTAAAATTATATGGATGGTGGGCAATGACCTAATCACCTGATTCAACTTTGGGCCAAACTGGGCCAAGGCCCAGGCTGTAGGCCCCAAAAATGTATTAAAAAAAAGTTTAAAAAAAATCGTGTTTTCTCCATAACCCCTTTCATATTCGTCATGCTGACATGAAACTACAACCTAAAGGTGCATCTTTCAAAGCATCCTATAACATGCCTCATTACATCAGGGGGTCACCCCTCAGTTAGCGGTAGGAGGGTCAGTGTCAGGTGGGTTGGGCCTGAAACTTCAGATGGGCATAAAATCGTCAATTTTCACCCGATTTACTCAAAATTTGATATATGACATCTTTGACCAGATATCCTGTTGTGCTTATACGTCAGTACTAAAATGACTGCCCGGGACGGGTTTGGCGTGCCTTGGCACCGCTTCTTGTTTTAATTAGAATGACGAAGATTTCCATCTTTCTCGGATGACACCTAACGAACTCGTTGATGTTCTGTTTTCCGTTAAGGTGGAGCATCAGAAAACCGTTCATGTGGTCATGTTGCACGTCCATAAGCATGTACAGCACGTTTCGAATAGCTTCAGTACACTGATGGACTGCTCGCTTTTACATGAAGTGCCTGCCATGGTACGAAATATGCGGAAAAGTGTATGGATATTAGGGAACAACATCTTGTCTGTATGCCTGAGATTTTGCTGCTGTGTCTGGACGTTCTTCTTCTCTCTGACACTTCAGCATGATGGTTGGTTTTCTACCAGAAAATAAGAATCCGTCCGCCTTCCCGGTAGCGGTGTCATCAGTTATCATAATACCTCATTTATTTACTGTATGTATTTGAGGCGATGGGAAAAAAAAATTGGGAAAGTTACTGATTAAGGGGAGGGTGGGGGGGGGGGGTGCTCCATGGCACCCATAGAACCCTCTTCCCCTGTATCAGCCACTGAGTAATTAGTTGTAAGAGTTTTCGATTCGAATTTTGTCTTCTATAAAATTCCTTTATACAGCAAATTCTTACCTGTTGCGAAGTACTCGTAGCTATATAACTCTTGTAGTAGACTGTTTTGGAGGACAGTTCTGTGTTGAGTCTGACTCTCCCATTACCACTGCTTAGTAAGATTGCATCTAATGTGTATATAGTTTATCACCTCTAAGGCAGAAGCACTTGTGAGAAAACTTTTTATTTTTGCATTAGGGAATCTGTATATATGCAAAAGCATTGTTATGAAGAATAAAATGGATGATATAAAGAAGTGCGATTAAACTTACTTCTGTTTTATCAGTCTACCGTACAATAGGAGGTATTGATGGATAAGGTTAACCTTCTTGCTTTGCCCTAGCTGCCTTTGATTCACAGAATGGCAAAGAATAAATAAATTGTGTGACTATTCATTGTAAGTATGTGCACTTATGCACTTGATAGGGCATTTGTATTTTGTAGAAAAATATGTTCCTTTTTATTTTTCATATTTAGCTAAGGTTTTTGCTGTTGCATAAACAGCATGGCCTTCGAGACTTTCTTACCTTGCTGCAGGAAAATGCGAATGATGTCGAGTACTCCAGTTCCCCATCTGTCCATTGTCTTGAGAGAAGAGCAAACAGACATCAGGCCCATGACAGCGGCCGCTAGAAACATCGCTGCCCACACCTCAGAGTTCAAAGGCATCAAGAATCCCCAGGGGTCCACCTCAGAACTCCCCACCCGAGCTAAAATGGCCAGAGGAGTGTATGCCAGTGCAGGGCAAAAGTCGACCACCTCCCATCTGGCGGGGTTGATTCCACTGAATTCCATTACATAGTCTACCTCCTGAAATGCACAGGCGGTGTTACCTGAAGATACTGCAGTGTCAGTTATTGACATTGCTGTGAAAATAGTTTGCTGTGAAATCTTCGTGACTTGTAATATTATAGTGAAATTTGCAATATACGAATATGAAACATGGCCTAAACTGAATCAACATAACGTAACTTCATTTAGCCTGACCAAATCAAGCCTAAGCTATCTTGACCTAACCTGACCTATCGAGACAATTTAATTTAACCTAACCTAACAAAGGAGTACAAAGGAGAGCAGACAGAGACATACTCATTTGTCCTTTCGAGATCGTTTGTTATGGAACTGACTATGACTGTGCTATTTATATGTCGTATGAGTCAAAGTCTATCTATCTATCTATATACCTCGGCTGCTTCCCCCAAAGATAGGGATGTAGCTGAGACAGGACGACACACTCCCAAATTTCCCATCCACACACACACATTTATTTGTATCTTAGCCCCAAGGGAAGAAGGAACAGATCCTCACCACACCACACTGCACGAAGGTCAACTGCGCAGTGCAATCAGTAGTATAACAAAAGTATAACAATAGTACACCAAAAGGATTCGTCAACCAAAAGTCCCGTCAACCAAAGCTGATATAAAGATTGAAAAGGACCACCAAAAAATTTAGAAAAATTCATTCATCCATCCATCCATCATTCAATCCTATGTTGCCCCATGAGGAGCGTAGGAACTCTGGGCTAGGCAAGTTGGTCCTGACATTTAAGATAAGAGTGACCAGCTTCACTCATCCCTGGGTGACATTACATGAGCAATAAACCCCAACCACCCCTTGGACAAAAACCTACACAGGCTTAATCCGATTGGAGCACCTTAATTACCCACTGAACCACCAGGCGCCATAATTTGGTTATATGGTTACCACCCAGCATAGTAAATGGTTTCCTGGTGTACAGGAAACCATTTGGCTTGTCACTCAGTGTAGCGTTACCCATAGGCAGAAGGAAGAGTAATGAATGAAGGAAAGAAAGACAAAAGAGGGAGTGTAAATTCACCCGTAGGCAGAAGAAAGAGTGAAGGAAAGAGACAGAAGAGGAAGGATGGAAGAGAGGAAAGGGCAGACGCCCAAAGCAGCACTACAGCGAGTGAGTGGATGGTGAAAATGGCCAGTTAAATATCACTGAAAAAGATGAATGGTAAATGGTTCAGTCTGGAAGGGAAAATCAACAGCCAAACGTAACAGTTTCACATAAATTTATCCAGGCCTTACAATCCTAACTTTACTTGATTTACATTCCTTACTTATTTTGCTTCCTGCTTAATCTACTTGCCTCATTTCTTTTACTCATTCTGCTTGATTTACTTCCTCAGGCTTATTTATCTTATTTTACTCATGCTAATTTCTTGACTTGCCTTATTTATTTTACTTATTTTGCTTGCTTTGCCTACTTTATTTATGTAACTCATTTTATTGGCTTTACTTAGCTATTATATTCATTCTACTTGATTTACAGACCCTACTTACTTAAGTTATTCCTCTTACTTACCGTATTTCACCCAATCTTCTTGCTTTACTTACCTTATTCATTTTACTCATTCTACTTGCTTTCCTTGCCTTATTTAACTGATTCTACTAACCTTAATTACCTTATTCATTTTATTCATTACACTTGCTTTACTTATTTAACACTTTCTTTGCTTTCAGTACTTAAGGCTATAAATTTACCCACCCTTCTTGCTTTACTTGCTTCATTTGTTTTACTCATTCTGCTGACTTTACTCACCTTCCTGATCAACATTCCAATAAAGCCCGACCAGGACCCATCTGGCTGAGGAGTTCCAAAATAACCATCGGAGGGACTTTTGAAATCACAGCTGGATGGGGGACAAGAAGAAGAATGATTTGTACCTATCGACCACACGAGGATCATTGACGCAGACGCATTTTTACACAGTCACATTCTGTCTCTGTCTACCACACACACACACACACACACACACACACACACACACCTCGCAATGTCACAACTCCAGTCTCTTACCTTCTTCAGATTTTCCTAATTCACTCCTCGTATGCAACCAACAATACACATCTCCATTCCAGTATTCATATTCTCACTGGTTCAGAAGGTTCTCCAGCATCTCTGCCTTACCCGTTTAGTTTATATATACTGCGTGGAGGAGTTGTCAGACAGGAGCTTCTAGAGTTACATAGAGAGACAGACAAACACGTAAGGAAGTATAGGACCGTGGTGATATTGATGTGAATGTGACTGAAAGCGTTATGAGAAATACTCGGAGAATGGTTTAGCCATGTGGAGAGGATGGAGAATGGAGACTGTAAGAGTGTATGTGTGTGAAAAGGAGGGGCAGAGCAGGGATGAGATGGAGGGATGGAGCGGAAAGGTAAATTAAAGAGGGTGTTTGAACTGGAGAGAAAGTAATGTGGAGACGATTCGTTTGTGGCCAACCCTCCCGGGATGAAGGAGCTGGCTATAAACAGACCGAGAGACAAGCAGACAGACGTATAGATAAACATATACCTAGGTAAGTAGATAAGTAGATGGATAGATAAACTGATAGACAGTTAGAAATGGTGGCTGAACAGACATCAGTTTTTTTCTATGTTATTTAAGTAAACCGTGTTCATGTGTAAAAAGTACAATTAATATTAGTCCGTTTAGTTTCAGCAGGACGTATTATATAGGGAGACAATGAACAAATCGCCTTTGCGCCACCCTTTCCTCGACCATTAAACTGTCCTGCCTTTAGCTTGTATCACTAACCACATACAAGTGAATTAGTTTTTTTTTTTTTTGAGGGGGGGAGGGGGGCTAAAGAAGAGATGCTCATAAACCCTCTAAGCCAATTTTACTGTTTTCATTACCGGAGACCTTCGGATTCTATAAGCAACAACCTCATGCCTGGGTGCTACTGCCTTCACAGCTCAGATGGTTTGGTGAGCGTGGGAAGGCATTATCGACTCGTCAAGAAGAGGACGACAACTTGCCTTCTCAGTCAAAGATTTTTAACTAGGTGTAAAATTGCTATCTCTTCTGCTGAACTGTAATGAGAAATTAGTACAAGAATATAACACTGGTTGCGAATAAAAAGTTGTGGAAAAAGTGAAGAACTCTAATATTGTCTTGTTCCGCAAATGTGTCACGGGCAGTAGGCTGGAAAAAGATAGAAATCTCAGCCAGGTTAAGGTGAATGAACTACAGAATACAAGGCTTACAAAAAATTAGTGGTCTGAGCGAGAGCTTCTAGTACTTCTCCCCTCACGCCCGGGACAACTAGCCTCTTGCCTCCAGGAGCGTATGGGTCAGCAACCTCCATCTTCCGACGGTGCCCGAGGACTCCCACCGCCAGCGTTGGTTTATAGTACAACCTGAAGGCAGATTTCCGTTCTGTTTACCATTTTCTCTCTACGCGCTAAATTTGACATTCCTTGGATGATGACCATTTTTTTTTGTTTTTTCTGACCTAGCCTGACCTAACTTAACCTAAGAGACTGACCAAACTGACTAACCTAACCTGATGCAACCAGAACAAACTTGTCCTAACCTAGTATTTCCTGGATTAAAAAAAAAAATGCAAAATGGTACACAGAACGGAAATAAGAAACCTGTAGGGGTAAAAATGTTATTATTGTTGTTTTTGTGGTCTCAGGCTCATCTGGAATGTGAACGCGGTGAATTGCAGGTTGAAATTGCCCTTTTGTTGAATTCCACCATCCTCCATTCAAAGGAAATTTGTATAACCAAGCAGGTCCACCGCCCCGTCATATCAGTGCCACCACAAGAAGGCGTCTCTCTCTACTAGCAACTTGGAGTCGTGAAAAACAAAAAAGTACATCTATTATATACCTAAGGACGAAATCAAGAAAAAGCAACTGATTTCACAGTATTAACCGATAAACATCCCATCACTTTACTTTAGGCCAAGATTTCTCCTCTACACGTGATAAAAGAACACTAGGGTTTTGTTCAGTGTAAAAACAACAGATAGGTTAGGAGGGTACGGTTAATCTTTACAAACCGTTCTGCATAATCATACACAAAGGAAATCAGAGAAGAATAGCATATTTTTGGTTATTATTGTTATTATTATAATTATTGCTATTATTGTTGTTGCTGTTGTTGTTATAACTATTATTATTATTTTTATTGTTATTATTAATTATTATTATTATTATTAACTGTTCGAGCGAGCGAAGAGAATGAGAACACCAAATACAGTCACAGTTTGGACCCCCGACATATGTACCCGAGCGAAAGATTTATCTCATCAGCAAGAAATGGGGGCAGGGGTCGGGAGGAAAACTCTGTAGTAGAGTAGCGAACTTTTTTGGATATCTCAGCCAATTTTGAAGTTACAAGAAAGATAGACACCAATTTGGAAATCGCATAAAAATCCTCAGTTATATTCATTTCATAGACAACCCGTAATTCCCAAAAGAGTTTCCGTAAATCGAGGAAACGATTTTTTATCAGGCAAATTAGCGTAACAGCCGGCTGTGCAAGAAGTAACGGTCTAAGGTTGCTTGAATAACGCAGCAGTATTATCCGACGATTGCTGAGAATAACCAGGTTTTGCCTTTTCAAAACAATAATACCTTCTGTTTGGCTTTTCTGGGAAATTTTAGACTGAATCCGAGCCAGACTAATACAATACCCTGATCGACGAAAGAAACTTAATATCTGATTCCTGATTCGAATCGGAGTGCACCGAGAGATTTGGTAAGTGAGCAAAAAGCAATGTCATTATTAACCTGCTAGGTCCCAAGCCCTAGACCTAAAATTAATAGAAGAGGAGTATTGGTTTTAGGAAGTGTGAGGGAATATTTCTGGTGTAATCTAATAAGTTCTTTTAGTATATTCAGGTCAGGAAATCAGAGGAAGATGACGAGCCACATGAGACAATGTTCAGCACTGCCTGACTTGCTCGCTCGCTCGCTCGAACACGTTTCACACTTTCATTGTGGACCCTATTACATGTTAGTATTTTTAAACTTTCTTACGAAGAAGTAAATTGCTCGTATTCGCTCAATGACAAAGTTACGGCCATTATACTTGGCCGTCTGAGTCCCCCAGCTGTCGGCTTCACATGACCTAGAATCATCCTGTTCCCAGTACTGGATTTCCAGTTACAGAAAAAACAAAAAATAGTCTATTTGTGGATTCTCAGAAACCACTAAAGGTACAGACTTGAAATTTTTGTTGGACATAGCCAAGGTGGGGGAAGCAGGCCTGAAATGACAATGGGCAAATGTGGGCCAGTAGTTTCTGATATTGCCCAGGGGTCAGTGAAAAGTAGTTTTGGGTCACTGAGTGCACAATAGGAAAAAAAGATAGAACTGATCTACAGTCACCAAACCTGGTACGTTTATAGAACTTGATATGCTATGTATGGCTGCCAAGGATGAATGACCTTGACCCGAAAACGCTGTCACAGCCAAGATCAAAGTTCAAAATTTGCTTAATTATTTGAGGAACAGATATGAAGCCCGTTGATGTATTGATGAATAAATCAGCCCCTGCAGTCGAACTGAGGAAGAAACTGGATGACCTTGTCATGTGAGTTATTGAAATTCCTAATGACGATTTCCGTTTTCTAGTTATTATTATTATTATTATTACTATTACTGTTATTGTTATTATTATTATCATTAATATTATTTTCTGAAAATAAATATAATTTTTATGTGGACCTACCATTTGAATTTCTCCGGGAAGAGAGGGTAGGGTGAGAAGAGGGCAAGGCCTCTGCTGGAGTCCCACGAGGCCAGGAGGACGGGCGAACACTGACCAGGACAGTAGGGGTGGTGGAAATACACACTACACCTGCACACACATACACGCGAGGGGTCAAGACAGCTGAGGAAATGTGTAGTGACAGTTATATAGGGAAGTGCGCAAACTAACTGCCAGTTTGAAGAGAACTGATGTAATTCTATGTGTGATATGTAAAAGTCTTTCCTACGCTGAATATAAAAATCCAGTATATCCATAGTTTAATTAAGAGGACGTCATGTGCCTAAAGGAATTTAAACACCTACAGTACCTGGGTGTGGTGGATTTGGTGTTGATGGTGAGCATGATGGAGTTGGTGGTGGAGAGGGTGGAGTAGAGGTGGTGAAGGTGGGTGTAGGGGAGTCTGGTGAACACCAGCAGCCTCGTCTCCCACAACAAGAGGTTGTTTGTGTGAGCTGATTCCACCAGAGCTGTCAGGAAGACTGGGTCGTCACTCGCCGTCACCACCGTCACACATCGTGCCTCCCGCTTCACCTTTTTTTTATGCAAAGAAGAAGGAACCAGAGGCTAATAGCCCGCACAGTTGTTCTTCCAAAGAAAAACAGAATAAAAGAGAGCCAAATTAAAAATCCATTCATTTCGAGAAGTCTGAGACAACGTTTAAAAGACATGGGGGAAATACAGAAGAAAGGAGACAGTTTATCAACTGGCGTGCTGGATGCATGAATGACTGAGAATTCTGGTTACCTGCTGCATTAGAGAGCTGGACAGAAAAGGGGTGAGAGTATACTGCCAAACAGGATGCAAGCAGAGAGTTCAGAAGTGAAGATGCAACACTGCAGCGAAAAATTGACGGGCTGAGGGGAATCAGTGTGGGATGGAGAGCTGATGAGATGAAAAGCCTTTGACTGTTCCATATTTAAATGAAATGTGTGTTTTCTCTCCTCCAAATAAGCGAGCTATACTACACACTGAAGAAAATAAGATTCCTGTACAATATCAGAAGTTACACAGGGGTAAAGAATGCACGGAGTTGACTTAGCACGTTCGGTTTCTTGGAAGCTGAATTCCCATGATAGGTTCCGATAGAATGAAACAAAAAGAATATTTAGAGATGATGAAGGACTGACTGAGCAGAGTATTGTTGAATAATAAGGGATGTTCCTGTGAAAGATTTTAACGGGTCGAAAGATGTAGGAACTGAATTTCTGATGAATTTGAAGCAATAAAACTTCTTTTACTCCAGTCAGAAATTATGGCCAAGTCAGAAATAAGGTGTGCCATGCCTCATCCCTTAATTGTTGAAGCCAGTACTCTGATGGACTCTGATAAAAGCTGGTAAAAATGAAAAGAATGGAGTCATCGCCATACGAGTGGGCTGGGCTCGATGTGTAGATCAGAGGTTCATCAAAGAGAAGGAAGAGAGTTGGTGACAGGACAAACCGTGAGGAACAACACTATTAACAACTTTAGAAGAGGATCAGTGATCGTCTCGAGTAGCAGCTATAGAACGACCAGAAAAGGAAGCAGGACACAAACAAGAGGGTAGTCTGTAAATTAAGGATTTGTGCCAAACTCTGACAAAAGTCTGAGATGTCAAGTGTGACGATAAAGGTTTCGTCAAATTCTCAGAGGGAGGATGACCAAGAGTCGGAATGGGAGATGATGAGAATTTCACCAAACTGGCAGTCGGAAAGAAAGTTGTGAGAGGAAAGATGCTTCAAAATATTCCTGGTAAGGATAGATTCAGATACTTAGGAAATATCAGCTCTTTAAGAAGTTTTGCAGTACTCAGAGGGCTGGGAACAGTAACCCTTCTTCAGTGCAGGCTGAATGATTTTCCGACAGGAAGGAAATGAACACTTTAACAGGAAAAGGCAAATGAGTTTACCTAGGTAGGGTTTCAGCATAGAAGCATGGTTTTTGAGAACAAGAGTAGGGACCCGATCATGTTCGAACGCCTTGTGATTGCTGAGGCCAGTGAGGACCATAGATGAAAGGCATGAGCCAGTCAGAAGGGAGAGGAGATGAAAGGATAGCAGTGAAATCGTTCACAGTGGATTTATAGGAGAAAGCTTGTGCAAAGAGTTTTCTCGTTACAGTAAAATAAACAGCTACAGAACCATGAGAATAGAAAAGAGGAGAGAAGGAAGATGAGGTAAAGTTATCAAAAAGATTTTTGTGTTGATGCCTGAAGGAGCGGGATGAATTTTCAGAGCACTGAAAGGGAATAAAATTCGTTTAAGCAAGACGAAGAGCAGACTATGCGTGATTATTGGCAGAAATGAAATTCACGGGTAAGTTGGCGCCGGTGCCTTTGGTAAGCCACCTCCTTGTGAATAGCATTAGAACAAGCGTGATTAAACTTAGGCTTTTTTCACGGGTGACGGTAAGAGGAACGAATGAATGCTGTCGTGTCTGAGAGAATAACTTCATTAATGTGTGAAGGACACTCAGATACTTCTCGGTCATGGAAGCAATAATAATTTCAGAGAAAATATATAAAGTATATTCTGAGGGCCTTCCAACCCATAACACCAAAATGCCACAGATGCCGCTTCTTGATAGGTCCACAGGCCATAATGGAGATATAAGACAAGTTATTTCAGTAAGGCTGTGATTGGAAGAGCCCAATGAAAAGAAAATATTAACAGAGTAAGCAGACGATTTAGTCACAAAACTAAGGTTATGAATGCCTGAACTCTTTCCAGGGGAGTCTGGGGTATGGGTAGGGTACTGGGCAAGCTACTCTATGTCATTAAGCATAGACAAGATGTACAATTTTTCGCCAAGCGAACCAATGACTGGAGAGGAGAACCAAAGGTGGTGATGAACAAAAATATAGCCTTAATTGCGTATTTCAGAAAAATGAGAAATAGATATAATGTGTCCTATCTGAGATGCAAAAATATAAAACAATATTGTATAAACAGTACAATCACGAGATTAAGAAACAGGACAGATATAATTAGTCAGAGAATAACAGGAGAACCGAAGCCAGAGTGTAGAGAATTCTGATGGCTCTATTTCAGGAACACGTGAGCAAGCTAAGCTGTTGAATATGTATATAATTATGGAAATCTGTTATACTTGTAGGTCTGGTGTATTTAGCATCTATGTAAAAGGAAATAAAAATAAATTTAATCAGTACTCCTGCTTTTAATTTCACGATTCCCTCTTTCTTGATGTGATATCCTGGCATGAAGTCTTCACCTTTTAAATGTAATCCTTCGTGTGTCATAGCACAATTTTTCCCCCACACCAATGCATTTTTTCATTGCTTATATCAACTTACATTCATTTCCATCTTTTTTCCGAGTGTAAATTTACCTTCAGTTTCCTTACCTTTTAATTCTCATGGTCGAGATACATTAGCAGACGATTTATTAATCTGAGAATGAGTGTAGGGGCCTAAGAGAGAGGTAATAGTGGTAACACTGATCCACTCATGGTCTGGACAGCTCTAGTACTTGCATTTATTACATCTGCAGTTGCAAGTACGCAGCATTCCTCTGTTGTCATAGGATCCGCCATGACCCCATTCGCACCAGAACTGATTTGTAACCTTAAGGCAGCACTGGGTGTGTGTGGCCGGCATCGGACCATCTGAATGTGCCTTGTACAAGCGGCCGAACACGCCGATCTGAGACTGCTCCCTTGACATACCTTTTACTAAACTATTGTCACCTTCACTTGCACTACTCATTGCCTCCCGCCGCACCTGTTGATTATATCAAGCTGGCCCCACGTAAAAACTAAACCACTGTCAGTAACCTCATCATTCCTCATTATGTGACTAACCTGTGTGACGTACCTGCCTGGCTTATATGACGTTAGTCTGCCCAAGTAACGTACACTATCTGCTTGGCCTATTTGACGTACCTGCTTGGCATAAGTGACGTATCTGCCTGGCCTATGTGACTTACCTGCTTGATCTAAGTGGCGTACCTGTTTGGCCTGAGTGGCATACCTGCCTGGCCTGAGTGACGTACCTTTCTGATGTGAGTGATGTATCTGTCTGGCAATAATGTAAATGTCTGGCCTGAGAAATGTATCTGCCTGACAACAGTGACGTAGCTCCCTGGCCTGAGTAATGTATTTGCCTGGCCTGAGTGATTTACCTGCGTAGCCTGAGTGGTATACCTGCCTGGCGTGAGTGACGTATCTACTTGGCCTGAGTGATATACCTGCGTAGCCTGAACTGCCGGGCGTGAATGACGTACCTGCTTAGCCTGAGTGATGATTCGTGACAGGTGCGCCTGGGTGGTGTTGGAGTCCAGGTCGTTCGCCACCTCAAACCCTGCAACACTTCCCGCCGCTGGCAGGTCAGCCAGGCTCTGAAACAAGAAGAGTGTCTGAGCGTGGGCAGGCTGGGAGCCTCATCTCATGTGCGTGACAGTGAGACTCACTTGGTAGAGGCTGGAAGTGGTGGTGATGTTGAGTGTGACAGTGAGGCTCACCTGGTAGAGGCTGGAGGTGGTGGTGGCACCATCTGTGACGATGAAGATGGAGCAGTGAGGTAGTAAGGTTGAGGTCAGCACTGCCTCAAGTGCAGCCACTCCCACACTACCTGTGTCAGCCACACCTGAAGACACAAGCACCTGTCATCATTTATAATATCTTTGCGTCCTTTCACGTCTTTCACTCCCATCTTTGTGTTCTGTCTTAATATCGTATACACTGATTTACGATCGCCTCTCACTTAGTCAACGAAAGCTTCAGTAACTGTCGTTGACCACATTTCTGAAACTGATAATATAGCACAGGTCATACTCAATAAGAAGCAGAATCAGGAATGTGTTTGCTTAGGATATGAAACTGACTACCACTTTTTCCCTAGTGATTTGTTTGATTATTATGCATTGCCATTCTTTACGGTAAAATATCTTATTATATCAGCCACGTTTATATAGAATGCTTAATATGTCATATTACTGTGTAATTATTAAATGATAAAGAAGACGTGTTTGTGTCCACACAGAGGCGACGAGCAGACGCCCTCTGCTGGTACTGTTATGTTACTTACGTTTTCGCATTTGTCGGAAGCCAGTGGTCAGTGTAATAGAGCTGAGGTGTACCAACAGCCAGAGTCGCATGCCTTGGAATGAAGAATATTGTCAGAATGTATTTTATGAAGTAGATGGATAGTGTATTACGTGTCAGCTTCTTAAAACTAATTGTTTCCCCTACTAATTTCCTTCAGTTGTATCTTCTCTCTCTCTCTTGTTATTTCCAAACTATTTTATTCATATACATCATTACCTTCTTCACTACATGGGGCTATACTTTTGCTAAATGAATTTTCTAACGTTGACTAAAACTATGTGACAAAGACGTCCTCGGACTAAAAAGCTAATATTAACATTGACCCTTTATTTTATGAAGAATCTCATAAGCAAACTAGAATGGCACTCAGTAGAGCGCATACCCCCGCCAAGGTCCCACATGCAGCTGGAAAAATACTGTCCCCCTAAAAAAAGCATATTTAAATCCGCTAGATCCGGAATTTTATATGGATCCGCGCCAAACTGTACACATTCGTAGATACCAGCACCCTAAATATTACTGATTTTTTTTTTCGTCAAGATCCATGCAATATTCACTGAGAAATTTACGAAAATGTCGAGAAACGCCCTATCTCACATTGTTAAAGAAAGTGAAAAAAAAAAAAATCCTGGATATGCACCTTTCTCCGGATCCGCACCAAAATTTATAGGAGTCTATTCTGGACCCAGGCTCATTCTTCTATCAAGTTTCGTGGAAATCCGTCCAGTAGTTTTTGTGTAATCTTGCTCACAAACCAACCAACCAATCAACAAACAAACGTACATGGGTGAAAACATAACCTCCTTGTCGGAGGTAAATATCTACTTTGTGTCATTCCATAATAAATGTCTTCATTGCAATTATACAACCATGATGATGAAAGTAGGTGTTTTGTATGAGCAAGTGTAAGACCATCTTATTAGCTACATCTGTGAGTAAACTGAAGATTTTCAAGACACCAGGGCGTTGTAAATGTGTTCCTCCTACAAACAAATTTTTGAGGACAGAAACACTAGAACTCACTGAGTGGGTACTGCGTTTCCTTTACGATCAGACCACTAAGATTTCTATGATTCTGATGGAGCGATTACACACCTGTTCTCTTTCTCGTCTGCTACATGCGTCTTTATTTGCTTACTTCTTCTCACCGTCAGACGACTTTATTCAGCTAGGAGAGGCCTCCTCCTGGTGCAGGAGTTAGAATTTTCGTTAAAACTGCAGTGATCGTTTGCTACTCAGCTTGGTACAACAGCAGAGGCCACTGGCAGTATTTGTACTTTTGTGTGTGTGTGTGTGTGTGTGTGTGTGTGTGTGTGTGAGAAGGGCAGTTTTCATTGTGTGTGTGTGTGTGTGTGAGAAGGGCAGTTTTCATTGTGTGTGTGTGTGTGTGTGTGAGAAGGGCAGTTTTCATTGTGTGTGTGTGTGTGTGTGTG
>JAGKTI010004772.1:0-18954 GCA_018397915.1 Birgus latro | reverse complement strand
GGGTGGCAGAGTGCAAGGAGTGATAGGGTGCAACGGGTGGCAGAGTGCAAGGGGTAATAGGGTGCAAAGGGTGGCAGAGTGCAAGGGGTGATACGCTGCAAAAGGTGGCAGAGTGCAAGGGGTTATTAGGTGCAATGGGTGGCAGAGTGCAAAGGGTGATAAGGTGCTTAGGGTGGTGGAGTGCAAGGGGTGCAAAGGGCGGCAGGGTGCAAGAGGTGGCAGGGTGCAAGGGAAGAGCCACCACAAACCATTTAATCCCTTCACCACGATGACCTATAGTGCTTGATTTTTTTTTTTTATTCCGGTTGCCGATAGACTCTCTTACAGAACTTTAGAGAAGCTTTTCGAAATCAACACACTGAACGTTTTGTCATTGTTACTACCACCAGACAATTTTATTTACCTTAGGATACAGAGTTCGATCGAGGGAGTTACATAACCTTTATTAATTCCTTTATTACAAGAGGTCTGTCGTGGGGTGAAGAAAATAGTCATATGGCACAAATACCTTAAAAATACATATTTGGATAGAATGGATTAAGGGGTTAAATATGGCCTTCATTTACGTTATATCTTCAGTAGGATTTTTCTCAACCCACGACAGTTATCTGGAGACAGCAAGAAGAATAAATAAACGCTGTCATTAAAATCAAGGGACCATGAAATTTTTTTTAAATGACGTAATAAGATACAAGGTTCTTTTAGCCTTTCACTACAGTACAGTTCTAAGTTAACTACACTTGTTCGGAAAGAGCGAGAACAAGATAAAAAATACAGTTGGATATAGTTTTAATTAACCCTTTCACTGCAACAGGATTCCTCTAAGATGACTAATATCGACTGAAGATAGAAAAGAAAAATCAAGCTGAAGTGGCCAGGGTAGGTAATGGCAGGGTGAGGGTAAGTAACGACAGGGTGAGGGTACGTCACTGGTGGGTGAGAGTAGATAAGGTGCTGGTGAGTAAGGGCAGGGTGGGGGTAAGTGAGGGCAGGGTGCGGGTAAGTAAGGGCAGGGTGGGGGTTGGTAAGGAAGGGCAGAGTGAGGGTAGGTAAAGGCACGGTGAGGGCAGGTAAGGGCAGGAACAACGAAGGTAAGGGCATGGGCAGGACACGTAATGGTAGGGACAGGGTAGGTAATGGCAGAGTGAGCGTAGGTAATGGCAGGGTGAGGGTAGGTAAGGGTAGGGACAGCGAAGGGAAGGGCAAAGTCAGTGCAGGTAATGGTAGGGACAGGGTAGGAAAAGGCAGGGTGGGAGTAGAAATTACACGACTACTCTAACCTGATAAAGGTGCCTGACCCCATTCAGTTCGGTTGATGGACGTTTTTCATCATACTGAAGGGTGTTTTACCTGGCTACCACGGAGACTCATTCCCATCTCTTATCAAAGACTCAGTGAATTTCATATAACCTCGACGTGATATTCAAGATGTGGGAGTGAAGCAGATCCTTCAAGTGAAACGAAACCGACTATTGGCCTCTGATGGCGTGGATGAGCATCTCCACACCCAGTACAAACACACCCGCACCCAGACCACCACCGAGCACCACAAACATGCCCTGAAATAATAGAAGAACTTCATGTCAGTGACTGTAGACGACACTTATGCAATGATCAGTGGGTTAGAAAAGACTCTGTACGGTAGGAGACTGGAGGTGTGGCAGTGTGAGGTGTGACTGTGAGGTGCAGAAATGCAAACTGTGACTGAATTGTGTGTGTGTGTGTGTGTGTGTGTGTGTGTGTGTGTGGTGAGGCAAATGTGAGGTCTGACAGTTTGATAGTAGTTCCATCTCCAGGCTCATCTTGATATGAACCAGGTAGACTTCATGCCAAGTTACCCCACTTCACTAGTCTGCCATCCTCCTTTCGTGAGTTAGGTGAAAACTGAGGGACGTTTGTGTAACTGGGCAGCTCCCCCGCCTGGTCGTATGGGTGCACTTCCTTTCTTTCTCTGATTTGTTTTAATGTAGTTATTTTTTTAATCCATTATTTTACCTGTATTTTTGTCCATTCCTTACCTAATTTTGCATCTTGCATTTCCAAATTTGGGTTTTTGACTGACATTCTCGGCAAGTTCTTCATTCCTCTTTCTTCATCGTTTTTTTTTTCTTCCTCATATTCTATGCGTCTGGAGCCACATACAGCGTGACCAAGCATTGTTACTGTTATTTTAGCTTGTATGTACAACGTAGGCTACGTCTTTGCTGTCATGTCAACATATGTTGTTGTGTGAAGGCAGTGTACTGCCTGACCTCCAGATTTCTCTGTTTGCGCGGTGAGGTGTTGATACTAGAAGGGCAACAGGGGTGCTGCTTCGTGCT
Organism: Birgus latro; assembly: GCA_018397915.1. Taxonomy (NCBI): domain Eukaryota; kingdom Metazoa; phylum Arthropoda; class Malacostraca; order Decapoda; family Coenobitidae; genus Birgus; species Birgus latro. The sequence continues at coordinate 16,633 of JAGKTI010004772.1, read as the reverse complement.
GATATAGCATTCCACTGCCATGATGACACCACCGCTGTATCACGCTCAGTCCCCAGCCTTACATCATAATGAAAGGGAGCACACACCAACGCTCCTCATCCTACTAACATTTTTACTAAAACCGTACTTATCATCAGTTGGAAGAAGATATACAAATGCATCTCTCTCCAACACCGACATTCATGACGGAAACTGGAATCGCACTGAGGTACGGCATTAAGGGCATGTGAGACTTCTTGAGAATATTATGTAAGTGATAAAGTGGTGTGAAAGGAAACGAACATTATTTTTAAGAAACGAGAGCATCTCTTAGATCTACCCAGTCAGTCAGTCACTCCCCAGGGATTAAAGCACGAATGGTGATTCTCTCCTGTACATTTTAGCGAGGTCCAGTATGACTGTCCCAAAAGTTCTTCATCTGTCTAGGATTTTTGTAGTTGATTCCTCATAACTAGATGGGGTTGTATTCCCTGGCTCAGCACATTTAGTAGCACTTCTTCCTGGCTGTTTATTTTGCCTAATCATTTTAATATCCTCTTGTTTGTTACTGACAGTAGCCATGTCGATATTAGAAAGCTAAAAATAACATACAAGAAATATGTAAAGTACATTATTAAGGAAGAAATTTCCTATGCGAACAGGGTCATGTTCATAGAATGGAGCAGCAGCTGTAGCAATAGTAGTAGTAGCAGTAGCAGTAGTAGTGGTGGTAGTAGTAGTAGTGGTAAACCCTTGCTTATCGGAATGTGAACCCCCTGGGCTGCAGGTTAAAGTTGCCCCTCTCCTGTAGTCCACCATCCTTCTTTCTGGAGGAAGAGGAGGGGAGTGAGAGACACTTGTATATCCTGGCCGCTCCATCGCCCAGTTATATCGGTGCCACCACTCGAAGACATCCTTCATCAACAGCACAGAACGGAGTAAAAGACAACATTACCCATAAATTGGTGAGCGACAAGGCAGAGTTGAGAGGGATTTTGGGAAGCAGGTAGCGGCAGAAAATCTCCTTCGATGTATCGCGCTTCAACCAGTAGTCGTTCAGACCGCTGTATATCAGCTGCATAATTCTGTAGATATGGGAAAGGAGGTCTGGGTGATGATGATGATGATGATGATGATTTTGAGGATGTTATATTTTTTTTGTTCACTCCACCTCACTAAGGGTCGTGTTCTATGTAGCGCAGGGCCCTTCGTAGTACCTTTTCCTTGACGATGTATTCTGTACCTTAGACCACTGTATTCTCTCGTACATCACTGATGGAGACTATGCCGATATCAAAACGTTACAAGTAGCATTGGGACAAAAAATAAAGTGTAATAGGTAAAAATAAATCGCTAATGAAGAGGTGCTACGAAGCCACACATGCCACTTAGAACACGGCCCTAATGCAAGAGTTAAAGCTAAGTAATGCTAGACGGAAAAGAGGTCTGAATAATAAGGATAACAGTGACGATTAAATGGCATATTAATAATTGTGTGGTTCTATCTTATCTACTCGTCTGTCTGTCTCTCTGTCCACCTATCTATCTGCCCATGTCTTTCGCGTGTCCGTGCGTATGTACTTGATAGATAGGACATTCCAGTAATAATTTCTCCCCCATTTCTTTATTTGTCGCCTTGTTCTTGATTCTGCCTAACCCATTATAATTCTTGGAGGGAAGGTGGCGGTTAGGAACGTATTAGTGGTGGTGTGTAGTATTAATAGACAACAGTGATGATGATGATGGTGATGATAGTGATGTGATATGGAAGGTGATAGTGACAGTGGCAGTGATGGTGATGTTCATGATGGTGACTGAAATTTGGTAATGGTGATGGCGGAAATGGCGATGACTTTGATGACAATAACGATACCGAAAATGATGGTGATGGTGAATGTGATATGATGATCGTGTTGAGAATGATGGTGAGTATGACTAAGTATGCAATAATTCAGACTCCGTTAAATACAATACCTTCTTTTGATGGCTGGCATAAGAGGACTGTTCTTCTGCCCCATAAATCCGTAGGTTCTGCTCAGAAACCTCTCCTTTGAAGAGTAGAAGTCACAACGTCCTGTTACGGGGAAAATATAATGCATGTTATTTATATATATATACCGTATCTGCGTTTATCTTTGACTATCTGTTAATCTCTCTATCTATCTGTCCGTCTCTCTATACATGTACTCGTATCTGTCTATATGTATATCCGTATCTGTTTATATAGCTATATCCATATCTATGTATATATCTATGTATGTTTGCATGTATGTACAGGAATATATATATGTATGTATGTACAGTGTTTGTAAAAATATCCCTCCCTCCTCCCACCTCCCTCTCTCTCTCTCTCTCTCTCTCTCTCTCTCTCTCTCTCTCTTGTTTTATCATGAATGTCACCGCTTGGTCTAATGCCAACATTAACGGTAAACTGTATGCTAAGTTTATAGGCCTGAAGTTTAGTGACGGTGTTGTTTCTGCAACCCCAAGCTCATCTCGATGCGAACTCAGTGGACCGCAGGGAATCAGAGAAGTGGCCAGCACTGCAGCCCACCGCCCTCCTTTCGAGAGATGGGGTGAGTGAAGGACGACTGTGCATCCGGGCAGGTCGTCCCTCCAAAACAACTGTGTCAGCACTGAAGATTAGCGAACAGACCAATTTATGAAAATCATTCGAAAACATTACCAAACGTATGGAAACCTCACCCGTTTTCATAAAGGCACTGTGCTTGTGGTAGAGCTGGGAGGCATACTCGTAAACGAGGACGGTCTTGCTATCCAGAGTGCTTCGTGACACGGCTGCGTGTATGTTGGAGATCGCTGTCGTCTTTACTTGTCCCAGGGCTTCTCCATCGGCCACCTCTTTGTAGATCCCAGACTTCATCGACTGAAGAAGAAACCAACATTGTCGGTTCAACTTTTGATTTAGATAACTCCATTGTCCTGAGTCAGTACCTATTATAACCTGTTTGCTCTAACCCGAAAAAGATCTGTAATTCCGTTTAGCTCAGGTGATGGCATAATGTAGTCAGACTGGAGGACTGATCTTTCTGACAAAAAAGGAGACCTATTCCTACTTCGTAACCGAAACTCCTCGAATTTCATGCAGCTACAACTTATATTCAAGCTGTAAGTTTGGCCCAGTTTCGTCAGATGATCTCGTCAGATGAACACAGTAAATTTATTGCAAAGGCATAGTCTGTTGGTTTCTGAATGTTCACTATAGCATGCTGAACAGTGAAATGGTTAAAGATGAATACATGGATGTTTGTCAGTCGGCGAACAATAATAGTCTAGTTAAATATGATTATCAGGTGTGCCGTACCCTGACGTAGTGCATGTGGACGGTGGCTTCCTCCCAAAGCATGGTTGTGGAGGGGTCGGCCAGCACGTCTCTGAGGCTCTGGTACGGCATAGGGACGTGCCGCACGGCCAGCAGGGACATGAGGTTTCCGGCATAACTCCGCGTCAGCACCAGCATGGCCATCATCCACTGCCCCACCAACATCCGCTGCCACAACCACCACACAGACCGCTCCTGTATATCTGAAGAAAAAAAAAGTCTTTAAATGTGTGGGTCATCAACGTCAATAATTAAAACGTATTCAGTCCTTATACTTTCCCTAGAATTTTACGTAGTCAGTTTGCATCAAGGTCTTTTGTACAGCAGCAGTGCTATTATACAGATAGATGGAGCCCTCGAGAGCTTCTTACCTTGCTGTAGAAGAACGCGAATGATATCAGGTATACCAGTTTTCCATCTGTTCTTGTCCATGAGAGGAGAGCAGACAAATATCAGATTCATGACAGCGACCACCAGAATCATCATACCCCACACCTCAATGTTCAGGGGTAACACAAATCCCCAAGGATCCACCTCAGAACTTCCCACCCGAGCTAAAATGGCCAGAGAGGTGTAAGCTAACGCAGGAGTAAAGTCAACCACCTCCCATCTAGCGAGGTTGATTCCACTGTGTTCCATCAAGAAGTCTATCTCCTGAAATAACGAGATGATTCCAGTTTATTCCAGTACAAATTACATCTCTGGAAAAGTTCAGTTTGGTAATACTTGGAGATATTACAAGGCGAATTAATGGTACTGTTCTAATTGTCTGTATTAATAAGTTGTTTTGAATTCTTGTGACACTGCAGAATTTACAGTGAATTCTGTTGCATATATTTAACCTTGAGTAAAATGGACACACCTTTTCTAACGAAGCCTACCTTGAACTAATACATCTAAACCTACTCTAGTGTGAATTAACAACGGAGCAGAACGGCGTACATACGCATTTAAACAGCTTAATGCGTGGTTGTCTTTTTGCGGTCATTTGTTGTGGAATAGGGTATACGCAGATTTTCACACTCTCCACTACTGTATATGGCATGCAGTCGAAGGCCCATTTTCTTCCGAGTTCAACAAAGCAAGAAGGCAGCCCCACCCACCCAGCCTCACCTAATGAAACTCAGCCTAACCCAGCCTAACCTAACGTAACTAACTCAACCCGACCCAACCCAACCAATCCTAAACTAGCCTAAACTACTGGACTGCTAACTGATTCTATGCAGACCTCGCAAACCTACCTTCCTGATCAGCATCCCGACAAAACCAGACCAAGATCCATCTGGCTGAGGAGCTCCGAACAAGCCATCCACGGAACTCTTGTAGCTGTATCTGGATGTAGGAAGAATGCTTAGATATACCGTATCCCTATCGATTACACAAGTGCCATTAAAACAAACATCAGTTATGAGAACACACACACACACACACACACACACACACACACACACACACACACAAACGCACAGTCATGGCCCACTCCACACAATATTGCTCGTCTCCTTTAATCTGAAAAAGATCACTAACCCCTTTCAGTTCATTTTCCAAAATTTAGTCAGGTTGGGGGGATGATTTGAACAGTAACCAAGGAAGCTCATTCTTATCTCATAACTAAAGTTCACTAACAATCATGTAACCACGACAGAGTATTCAAGTTGTGAGAGTGGTGTAGTTACGTTACATGAAAACAAGCCAACTATACCACTCCTTAGAAAGGCCACTTGACACAATAACAGCTCACAAGGAAACCTCGATATGTCGCACCACACTCCATAACACTTTTCACAGGCTCACCTCACAAACACGCCTTACATTTCCACACCACACAGTGCCAAATCTCGCATAGTTACAATTCACACTGCCACACCTTGCAAATGATCCTTCCAATTATACACCGAGACACTGGTATACTTCACATACAGCCACACTTCATTCACACCTTACATTGCCACATTTTAAGAGCAGCCCTCACAATGGGGCCAGAACAGCTCAGTGGTAGCGCTTTCACTTCACTACCGTAGGGTTGGCAGTTCGATCCCGGGCAAGGGTAGTGTAATTCTGGTGAGAGATGCAGCGGTCTCCCCAAGGATTTTTCCTTGCCCTGCAGAGCTATGTGACCCATTGGTTCTAGCTCTGGGGATTCACTCACCCTCACAGTTCAGCAACACACACTGCAACACATTACAAATAAAACTCCTACTTCCAGACCACATAATGCCACACTTCACAAGATTATAATTCACATTGCCACATATGACTAACAAACTTCACACTCATGAAGCTTACAAAAAGTTAATTGTGTTAGCAAGAACCTCCACTATCTCTCCTCTCACGTCCTTGACAACGAGCTTCTTTCCTCCGGGTACGGATGGGTCAGCAACTTCCACTTTCTGACGGTACCCTGCGACTCCCAAGACCAGGGTTGGCCTGTAGTGTAACCTGCAGTGGTAAAAATATCTAATAACAAGAAGCGGTGCCAAGGCACAGCAAACCCGTCCCCGGCAGTCATTTTAGCGCTGACGTATAAACACAACAGAATATCTAGTCAAAGATGTCACATATCAGATTTGGTGTAAATCGAGTGAAAATTGATTGTTTTATGCCCATTTGATAATTTAGGCCCGACCCACCTGACACTGATCCCCTTACCGCTGACTTGGGGGTGACCCCTCTGATGTAATGAGACATGTTATAGGATGCAAATTTGACAGATGCACCTTTGGGTTTTGGTCATGTCTATCTATCTATCTATCTATCTATTGCCAGAAGCCATAATCCCATAAGGGGTGGCCATTTGACTTTGAGTTATTTGTTTTACAGGGAGGGGCACTAACCCTCCACCAACCCACTTATTGACACGTAGGAAGCACGTATGGTTTGGTTATATGGTTACCACCCAGCGTTGTAAATGGTTTCTTGGCTTACAGGAAACCATTTGGCTTGTCACTTAATATAAAGCCACCTGTAAAAGAAAGAAAAACAATCAGAAGTGACAGGAAAGATAGGAAAAATAGGAAGAGAGGAGGGCAGGCACAGAAAAAGAATGATAAAGGCTAAGGAAGAAGTAGGCAGTACTACATCAAGTGAGTGGATGATGGTCGCCACCTACCACTAACCATGTCGATATGACGAATATGAAAGGAGTCATGCCCAAAAAAGATTTTTTTTTTCATTTTTTGGGCCTACAGTCTTGGCCTTGGCCCAGTTTGGCCCAAAATTTAATCAGGTGATCATAAGGTCTTTGCCCATCATCCTTGTACTTTAACTCAAAATCGCACCAGTAGTTTTAGCGTAAAGTTGTTAACAGACATACAGACAAACAAAGAAACAGACAAACCGTTTGAAAACAGTACCCGTAGACGGGTAACTATGAAAACAGCATGAGATTAACATCTTTACTCTGGTGACCTATTTTTTACTGATTTATTTTTGCTGCCTTCTGACAAGTTTACTCAGCTTTTGGGAGACTTCTTGTAGCAGAGGTAAAGATAGACTTTATCTAACCTCTCCACGTGGAAAAGTTTCTCCAGTGCTGAATGAAGTAGTCTGTGGATACCAATAATAAAATGAAAAAATACATTACGTGTTCGAATAACTTTTTCAGTATGAAGGGGTCACCTTTAAGTTGACTAAAATCTTTGGCTGAAGCAAGACCAAGAAAATAAGCATCGTCGTCTACATCTTCAACCTTATTCTGGAAAGTTTCCACTAATTTTCAACCTCCTTACTCAGTCGGCTGTTACATTCATAGTTGTAAATATGTTGTAATTCAGTTTTGTATTTCAAGTCAATCTATACCCCTGGCATTAGAATACCAGTGGAGTCTTTCATATGTAGATAAATAAAATATATAAATAGAAGATTGAAGAGCATATCGATGAGGGAGGTGTGTGCTGAGATACGGAAAAGGCAGAAAGGTGTAATAATGAGGAAGGTGTAGCCTGAGAAAAATTAAAGGTAGAAGAGCATATTGGTGAGGGAGGTTTATTGTGAGAAAAATTAAAAGTAGGGGAACATATTGGTGAGGGAGGTGTATCATGAGAAAAGTTAAAGGTAGAGGAGCAAAGTAATAAAGGAGTGTATCCTGAGAAAGGTAGAACCTGCTGATGAGGGAGGTGTATCCTGACAAAAAAGTAAAGGCAGAAGTTCACAGTGGTGTGTTCTGAGAAAAGGAGTCCATTCTGATTATGGACCATCCTTCAGAAAATAAAGTGAGGAGTCAGGCAAGACATGTATAGAAAATCAGATTATACTGTATCATGGACACCTACCACTGGAATTTCTCCGGGAAGAGCGGGTAGCGTGAGGTGAGGACGAGGCCTCTGTTGGAGTCCCATGAGGCCAGGAGGACAAGGGAACACTGACCAGGGCAGTAGGGGTGGTGGAAATACACGCTACACCTGCACACTCATACACACACTAGGTCAAGGCAGATGAGGATATATGTACTGGCAAAATTACATTTATTATACATGAAAATCCACAATATAACTCTCCGCCCAAAGGGGTATTAAGGTTAGTGACAATGTGTGGAATGTCATAAGTCTTTTGTAAGATGAATACAGTTTCGATGTGTAGCCAAAAAGAAATAAAAATAACAAAGTGACTAATTTACCGCAGCAGCTACTTTTGTGTGGTGGTGCAAGTATTAGTAGTGAAAATGATGAAGTTGGTGTGGGAGCGGATGGTGAAGATGTAGCCAATTACCTGGATGTGGCGAAGCTGGTTTTGATGATTGATGGTTGAGAGGGTGGAGCAGTGGTGACATTATTTACCTGGGTGTGGATTTGTTGATGGTTAGCTTGATGGAGTTGGTGATGGAGATGGAGATGGTGGAGTAGAGGTGGAAAATTACCTGGGTGTGATAGAATTGGTGTTGATGGTGAGCACGATGGAGTTGGTGGTGGAGAGGGTGTAGTAAAGGAGGTGGAAGCGGGTGGATGGGAGTCGGGTGAGCACCAGAAGCCGCGTCTTCCACAACAGGAGGCTTCCCACGTGAGCCGACTCCACCACGGCTGACAGGAAGGCTGGGTCGTCACTTGCCGTCACCACCGTAACACACCACGCCTCCCGCCTCACCTGCTGACGACCTGAGGATGTCTACTCCTACTAAACAAATCAATATAACTAACATTAGTTCACCAGCTGACGTCAGCGTCATGACATACGTGCTTGACCTAGATGATGGGCCTGCCTGGCCTGAGTGACGTACTTGCCTTGCCTGAGTGATGACCCGTGACAGGTGTGTCTGGGTGGTGTTTGCGTCCAGGTCGGCCGCCACCTCAAACACTGCAACACTTCCCGCCGCTGGCAGTTCAGCCAGGCTCTGAAACAACACCAGTCTCAGTATGGACAAACTGTGAGCCTCATGTTGTAATGTGTGACAGTGCGACTTACCTGGTAGAGGTTAGAGGTGGTGGTGGTGTTGACTGTGACAGTGAGGCTCACCTGGTAGACGCTGGAGGTGGTGGTAACGCCATCTGTGACAAGGAAGACGGAACAGCGAGGTTGTGAGGTTGCGGACAGCACCGCCTCCAGTGCCGCCACTCCCACACTGCCTGTGTCATCCACATCTGATGACACAAACACGCATCATCATTAATGAGATCTTTACAGCATTTCTTGTTATGACTCACTCCTATCCCTGTGTTTGTCTTATGAATATCACATAGTATTTGGATTTATAATATAATATCAATATGGAAATAACATTTGGCAATAACCCCTAAAACTGATATTAACAGTATATCAAATAATATTGATGGAGGTCTTACAACACTAGTGAGTAGGACTCTCAGGACGGCATATATGTAGGATTAGAGGCATTACTATCGCTTTCCGAGCAATATATTTTGGTAGTTTTCATTATCTTCGCGCATCTTACTAATGTTGCATCCTTTCTCCTTAGTCTGCACTGAAACAGTTAGTTATTAGTGTGCAATGACTAACTGTTAAGGAAGCTGTTCTAAGATTCTTCCAAAGACTTAAAGGTTTATGATACGCCCACTAGGATCATACTCACTGTTTCGGAGATGCCGGAGGCCAGTAGTCAACTCGACAGTGCCGAGAAGCATCAGTAGCCAGGGTATCATGCCTTCGAATGAAAAATTGCTAACTGAAAATAATCTGAGGAACTGATGAACATGGTGTGTTACATTCACTTCATCAAAGCCAACACTGGCATCTACCTAACTTCTTTTAATTGTGTCTGTTAGCTTTGTGTTAAGATGAACAGCTCTTGGTTGTTAATGGGAGCTGAGCAATCGGAAGGATGAAGCTGAGGACGGCGGCGAGTGTGTCTGGGTTAAGTGTTGAGATGTTGAAGGCCTCAGGAGATATAGGAGTGGTTGTAGTTAATTATTTGATGAATTCCATTATATATGAGCGTAATGTTCCAGATGACTGGCTGAAGAGAGTGACTATAAATGTACAGTATATAAGAGCAAGTGTGACGCTCAGGAATGAGGAAATTATAGAGGCATAAACTATTAAATTAAACAATGCAGGTAATGAAGAGATTCTTGGAATGAATGATAAGGGAATGAGTGAATATTGATGAGATGCAGTTTGGGTTTATGCCAGGCAAAGGGACCAGTGATATAATATTCATTATCCGATTGCTTTGGAAAATACGTAGGAAAAAAACGAGAGCTGTACTTTGTTTTTGTTGATTTGGAGAAGGTGAAGTGGGCAACGATAAAGCTTGGGAGTAAGGAGTGGCTGGGTAGAGTGGTTATGACTATGTATGTGTATATGGGTGCTCGCACCCAGGTGAGAGCGAATGAAGATTTGAGTGATGAATTTAACGTGATAGCCTGCGTGCATCAAGTGTCAGTCTTCTGTCCCTTATTGTAGTAGTAGTAGTTGTAGTTGTTGCTCCTTTGGCCGTCTGGCCGAACAGCCCCGAGTCCCCACGGAAGGCACGGCAGAGACCGGGCTTTCCCACAGAGCTCTCAGGGAGTGTATGTGTTGTTGTTGGCGCAGGCGATTTTGTGCAATGCATTCTTCCATAATGTGCTTAATATAGGGTGCTCTGTTGCATCCTGGACAGGCATCAGCGACGGAGTCATCCATCCTCTTCTGATAACTCAAGAGGGCTGGGTGATGGCCACATCTCAGCCCGGCCAGGTGGACCCTGTCCTCACATGGGAGGTAGGATTCATTAGGGTGGATATCAGGAGGCCGTACATGTAGCTGTGTGTTGTCTTTGAGTGACTGAATGGAGTGGCGAGTGATTTGAGCATGGATATGCCTGTGGAAGCTGGTTTTGGGGGAGGGGGAAGAGATCACAGTATTTGTGTATGATATCCTGTGCTGGGAGTTGTTCTGATGTTCCTTGGTGTGGGTATGGATTTGCTGCCATGTAATGTAGTGGATGGTGTGGGTTTGGGGAGGCTGCGGCAAGAATTTGAGTGCCTCTCATGTCTAGATGATCCTTGACTTTGAGGACTTTGGTTTTTTGGTGTAGGTGGTCTGTAGGTGTAATAGCTCTTGCAGCCAATTATTATTTTTAAGGTCTTGTTCTGTATAGTCTGTAGGGTGTTGTAGTGTGTTTTAGTGAGGTTAGAAGCCCAAGTAAGGCTTGCATAATTCATCACAACGTATATATTGTTTGTATACTGTGGCTGTGGTTTGTTTGTTGTGTCCGAATGTTGTAAGGGCAAGTGACCTTAGGACACTGAGTCTTGATGTTAAACTATTTTTAATGTTTGTGATGTGTTCTTTATATAACATTGATGTACTGTATATTACACCAAGGATTTTGTGTGTGTGTGTGTGTGTGTGTGTGTGTGTGTGGTAGGGGGGGGTGTTGTTTGTGGTGAGGTGTGGAATGTAACTATGATCTGCTGTCCAGTTTGTGAGAAGGGTTACTGTAGATTTGGCTGGGGCTATTTTGAGTCTGTTTGTGGTGAACCATTCGTGTAGTGTGTTGAGGTATAGCTGGAGGATGTGTGCGATTGTGTTTGCGTTTTTGTGTGTACATGTTAGTGTTAGGGCTTCTGAATAGGAACCTATGTGTATTTGTTATGTATGGGGTGTGGGTATGTCGTGCATGTATAGGTTAAAGAGTGTAGGGGACAAAACAGATCCTTGAGGGACGCCGTTTGTGAAATTTCTGATGTTCGATGACTGACCGGCAGATGTTACATGTGCACATTTGCCTGCTAAGTAGTTTGCCAGTCACCTTTTTTTTGTTATTGTGCATATTTGTATTGAATATTCTGCTTGTGAGGTTGTGGCGGGGGATGGCGTCAAAAGCTTTGCTAATGTCTAGTGTGATTAGAAGTGTTCTGTGTGGTGACCTAGCTGAATTGATACCATAAAAAATTCTTTGTGTAAGGTCTGTAAGAAGAGTGTTTGTAGAGTGTAGCGGCCTAAAACCATGTTGTGATGGGGCTAGAGATATGCGAGGTGTTACTATTTGTGATACCAGTAGTTTGGTGACTTTGGAGAGGGTGCAGAGGAGTGTGATGGGGAGGTGTGAGGAAGGTAACGTGGGGTCTTTGTTGGGTTTGGGGATAGTGATGGTAGTACCATGCTTCCAGATGTTGGGTGGGTATTATGTTGTATGAGTAGCTGTAGTTTGATATGTTGGTGGGTGTTTGTATGCCTTGTGGTTCAAGATGTTTAAGGTGTATGTTGCTTATGTTGTCTGGGCCACAGGCAGATGAGTGTTTAAGGTTGTTAATGATGTGCTTCGTCTGGCTGTAAGTGAAGGGTGCGAAGTCTGGGTCTGTGGGGAACCGTCTCTTGCGTCGGAAGACACGTCGGTCGTCGCAGTGGGGATTTAGATGATTGATGTGCGAAAAGTGATGGATGAGAGTGTTAGCTTGTTGTTTGTTTGAGGGTATGCTGTCTGTTGATGAGACAGCAGCATGTGATTGTGTGGTGTTGCTGTTGTAGAGTGTGATGTTGTTTGGTGTTTTATAGAGTTTGCTGGTGTTTATTCTGTGATAAAGTGTTTGGAGATAACTATTCCAGTTTAGTGTTTGCTGCTCTGATATTTTATTGTTTGTTTGAGGACTGTATTGAATTCTTGTATTCTTTGTATTGTGTCTTGTGTATGGGGTGTTGGTGAGTGTTGTAGTGTGTCGCATTGACCGATGAGGCCTTGAATTTCTGTGTGAAGTTGTGGTTGCAACTCTTTCTGTTGCCTCTAGGGATATGTCTTTTGCCTGCGTTTTGGTTCGTTGTATTGAAAGTGTGCACAGTGGTGTTGATGTTTGTGTTGGATGTACTGTTTAATGTTTTAAAGTGTTGTTCTTTTTCAGCTGTGAAGGCCTCCCAGTCGGCTCTCTTATAATTAGCGTATGTGTGTCTGTGGTCAGCTGGGGTGATTCTGGTTTTGGTAGTGATGATGATTGAGGAGTGGTCAGAGCCGAGGATTTTGACCATTCTCCAAGATGTGGGGACTAGGTTTGGGGAACAAAAGGTGATGTCTGGGGATGATGGGGGGAGGAGGGCTTGGTGTGGGGTATGGGTATGTTGATGGAGATTGTTGAAGATGAAAAGATTATCTGTTTGGGATCGTAGTACCAGCCCTCTGTCTGTGTCAGGGTTGTTGAGATGCCAGGCCGACGCCTTGGCATTGAAATCACCATCCAGGATGATGTTGGGCATGTTAGCGATGTGGTGTGTCAGAGGAGAGTAACTGTGTAGTACTGCGGGGGAAGATTTGGAGGGAATGTATGTATTGGTGATTATGTGTAATTTGTTGCCAGTGCGTATTTTAATTGATTGTGTTTCTGTTGTGTTGTTTATCATGGTGCTTGAAGCTCTCTCACATGACTTCAGAACTGGACTCCCATGAGATGCGTTGTATGCTGATGTGACTTGATGCTGATAGCGGAGAATGTAATTTAGGAAGTAACGAGTTGGAACTGGGAACAAGAGAGAGTTAACGCGAAAACAAAAAAGTGATGACATCTAGAGGTGCTGGCTGTACTGTCAAAGCAGAGGGAATATGGCCATGTGCAGTATACCTCAAAGGTGTTGGACATAACACCAGCTTGTGCAGTGATGGTGATACGTGGGAGCATAAGAGATGTAGTGGTATTAAAATCAAACTTGAAAATAATGGTGATTTAGTGTGTTCGGTGTGTAGGGGAGAGCATACAGAGATTGAGCGGTGTGAAAGGATTGATCTTGCTGGGGAGGCTCTTGAGTGTGGAGAAAGTTTGTTATTTCGGGGACATGTTATGTGCTGGAGGTGGGACTGAAGCTAGCTCTGTGGACAGTGTAAGGAGTAGCTGAAAGAGATCTGGCGAGCTATTGCCTCTCCTGACACTGAGATTTCTCTCGCTCCGTGCTAAGGTTTCCTTGTGTGCAGCGTAAGTTAAGAGTGAATGCTGTACGGTAGTGAGCCTTGGAAAGAAAAGGAAGAGAATATTCGTTGGTTCAAACGTACAGAGGTGATAATAATTAGAAGATGTGTAGTGCGTCCTTGAATGAATGGCCTGGGGGGGGGGGGTTAGGATTGCAAATGAAGAGATGAGATGAAGTATGGGACTTATATGTATTGGTGTTGTGATGTGGAGGAATAGATTGAGGCAGCATGGGCATGTTGAGAGGATGGAAGATGAGAACTGGTTGCGGAAGGTGAGAGGTGTCAACGTTGAGAGTAGGGTTATGAGAGGCAGACCGAAAAAGACATTGGACGGGGTCACACTGTATGACCTTAGGGATAAGGGACTGAACGAGAGGCTGGCAGAAAACAAGCAGCGTGAAGAGCCGCCATAAGGTGACCAACCCTTATGCATATAAACATATTGGAGCCTTTATAAACGAAACGAAACTAATGGCCTTCATTATATTTTATGTCTCAGACGATTTTATTCACCTTAAGAGAAATTCTTCGAATTGGAAAGATGAGACTTGGCCTTTATCAACCAGTTCACTACATGACATCTCCGGTGAGCTTAATAAGATCGTTCGGTGGGACCTGACTATATGGAAAATAGGTCCTTGGAGTTCAGAGGAAAGGAGTACTTTATTTCATCCCACATTAATGACTGAAGCCGTCATTCGAGCCTATATCTACTTCAGACCAATGACATTGTCTACATTCTATTAAAGCTACCACCAGGAGGTTGTATTCAGGTTTGGAGAGATTTTTCGAATGTGAGGAGGTATATATAACTTTCATACAGGCGTTTATAATACCTGAGGTCTGTCTTAAGTTGAATATAATTGTCTGGTGGTAGTTAGAGTGAAATATAAAAATACCACATCAGACGGAAGGGATCATCTACTACGGCTTGGTGTTGAATTTCGCCAAGGCTGATGATATTCTCAGGTTTTGCATACATGTATCAGTACGTGAAGAAGTATCATATTAGTTGTATCAGCGAGTAGTGTGGCGAAGAGTGGTAATAAATCCAGGTCTATTATGTTCTGTCCTCATTGCCATCTGTTTAAAGACATTGGAGTAGTGTAGATTAACATTGTCTTATAAAATTTGTGGGATTTGGGAGTTGAAAAATTTTAAGTAATTGAAAAAGGATTTGTTTTTCTCTCTACGGTAAGGCTGTACTTTTTAAATCAGTGAAATACATGTTTTAGGATCATACTACATGCAGGATGAACGAAAATTGCTGAATGATTTGGCACCTTTCTTATTTCTGTACGTATTTCTCTACTTGCTTCCTCCCACCCCCAAGCGACTTTATTCAGCTAGGAGGGCACCCCCTCCCCACATGGTGACAAAGCTAGAGCCGATCTCCATTTATCGTTTGGCTGCAGTAAGCTTCTGTGAGCTGAAAAAAATAGTCCTTCGTTAAGCTGAAATATAATGCTACTATTTTTTTTCTCTTCCAGAACGTTGAGCGTCAAACTTTTTAGCGTATTTAGAGTTATGAGATTTTCCTGAACATAGGAAAACCGCCTGACTTTAGCGGAAGTAAGATGCTAAGTAGGTATTCCGCAGATAAAATGTTAACCCCTTCACTCTGACGACCTGGTTTATATTCGGTTATATGCTTGCCACATCAAGACAATTGTATAAATATCTCAAGAAATATAATTGCAGGGTTTTAGAAACAGCACAGGAGATTTTTTCCCAGTTAAATGATATCGTAAGCAGGCATCAAGAATAAACTCAAAGATACGTCATGAGAGTGAAGTGGTTAAATCGATAATTGAGTTCACCAACACAATTATTATTATTTTTTTAATTATTGGCATAGAGGACTAGAGCTTGTATTCTTGTCTGCTTAGGAAGACTTTCTAACACCTATTCATTACCTTTTTTTTCTTCTTATTGTACTTGAGATCACGGTAATATTCTATTATGTCACTTGTGCAATTTATGTCGGTACTGAAGAAAAGAAAAACAGAAGGAAAACAAAAAGAAACATATTGAATCATATAAAAAAAAAAAGTGCTGCTGTGGAATGTTTTTGATAAATCGCTAACGAGAATGTGCTTGAAAACTTCCTAAGCCGACGAGAATACGGGCTGTTTTAGCACATCATCCTAAGTGATTTATTAACCACTTTACTCTTTATAATTTATCTCCTTGTGTAGTATAATTATCCTTAAATTATCGATATCGTTTTTTATCAGTAAAATACAAGGGGATATTAACAGTCAGGTTCTGTGTCTTACTCTTAGGCCCGCATTCTCGTGGGGTATGGAGACTCCCTAGCACCTTTTCCTAGGCTACTTATCTTTTGGATATGGCTGGATGAAACCCCTTTGCACGTTACTTAGGCCGAGTATGGCGATGGATGAAGGATTTATGTAACACAGAAGAGGACAGTAAGGTGTAATAAGCAAAATTAATCTCTCAGGAAAAGGTGTTAGAGATATTTCCTAACCGACGAGAAGACAGGTCATAGATAAATATAATGGCCTGCCCCTAACTGGAGAGGAGTAATAGAGTTGTCCGATCATGAGGGGGTTAAACTGAAGAGCACATGAAAAGTTGTTACGACACCTACCTAATCATAGAGAATACATCACAATATATGGATTCCTAATATTATTTTGGAGTATCAGAATAAACATTTCAGAATATACAGAATCCAATCTTTATTTACGTCACAGTTATAAAGGCTAGTACATAGTGTTATTATGTCTCAGAGCATCCAGAAATTGATCTTCATTGATTTTATTTTCAGTTATAAGGGCTGGAATGTAATTTTAGTCTTTATTAAATCTCATCTATAAGGCTGGTTCACAGTTTTATCTTTAACTGATTTAATTCCCAGTTATGAACGCAGGTATATAGTTTTATCCTTTACTGATCTAGTTCTCAATTATGAAGGCTGGTATATAGTTTTATCCTTTACTGATTTAATTCTCAGTTAT
>JAGKTI010004771.1:18299-42805 GCA_018397915.1 Birgus latro | reverse complement strand
ACAATTAGGTAAATACACACACACACACACACACACACACACACACATCTATCAGGCTGGAGAGGGTATGTCTTCATGAGGTGGCACCAATATGGCTTCATGGTGGAGTTGCCCAGGTATACCAATGTCCACCAACTTCCTATTACATTTAAGAAGGATTGTGGTCTGCAGGAAGATGGCAGTTTTAGCTTGCACTGAGTTAGCTGTTTTCCGGGGAGGTGCAATAAACCTCTGCCAACCCACTTGCTGACACGTAGGGAACACATATGAGTTGGTTATATGGTTATCATCCAGCATTATAAATGGTTTCCAGGCTTACAGGAAACCATTAGGCTTGTCACTCAATGTAAAGCCACCTAAAATAGAAAGAGGAGTAAAAAAAAGTGACAGGAAAGATGAGTGAAACAGGAAGAGAGGAGGACAGACACAGAAAAAAATTACAAGTGAAGGAAGAAGTAGGCAGCACTACACTGAGTGAGTGGATGATGGTCACCACCACATGGGCACCACAAATGTTGAACTCTTGCAATTAATGTTTTGACCGAGAATAAGACCTTCACATTCTATTCAAGCTAACCACGCCTGATTTTATTCAGTTCGTAGAAAGTCAACTCGGCCAATATATTAAGCTGAATTATCACCAGAAAATGGCAAGAGACACACAACAAAAACCATCCTCAGTCTCAAAGACCTACATTCATATCACTGAATTTTCCTATGGCTGCTCTGTTTACAAAAAAAAAACTGTGCTATAATTCTGTCACTTTAAACTAGCCCAGATGTTTGGTCTTCTGAAGTCTATTTCACAAACCTGTAGCTAAATGACTTAGACAATTTTATGGCTCTACATTCTTTCCCTTACACTTACTCATGACTAACCTCATATTTTTATAATGCAGAAGTAGGAACTCAAGGCCAGAAGCCTGCAAAGTTGTTCCCTTTAAGAGCAAACAAACAGGTCCCATCTTCGGTACCTGATTCTTTTGTACCATTTCACATATAATCAGTGTTGCTGCACACATACTCTGTGCTCTGTAACCTTCATATCCTTTACCAGCATCTTATCAGCCTTCCTTCCCAGGAAGTAGTCAATCTGGATACTATTACCTGCGGATTCACATCTAATAATCGTACTGTCTTTCTTCCTCACAGCAGTGTCAAACACAGTCATTTTCATTGCTTCTCCGAACTCTAGTTTATTTTTGCCCTCCTTATTCTTTGTACCATACATGCACCCCTTCATATCCTTTAATTATGTCCATACCACTAACCTATCTATCTATCTATTACAAGACGCCTCAATCCCGCACAGGGTGGCCACAAACAAATCGCCTCCACGTCGTTCTGTCCTCCGCCATTTCACTGCCCCGCTCCCAGCTCACACCCCCCTCTCTCATATACCTCTCCACTCCATCCCTCCACCTCATCCTCGGCCTCCCCCTCCCTCTCCCCCCCCTCCACCTCACTCACATGCACTCTCCTCATCAGTCTTTCACTCTCCATCCTCTCCACATGCCCAAACCACCTTAACGTGTTTCTCCTAATGCTTCGTATCACATCTACATCCACACCACAACGCTCCTTCACTTCCTCATTTGTTAGTCTGTCTCTCCACGTGACTACACATGCTCCTCTCAAATAACTCATTTCTACAGCTCTCACTCTTGACTTCTGTCCCTCCAACAGGGTCCAAGCTTCACTTCCATATGTTAGAGTTGGTATCACAATACTGTCATGCAGCAACTTTTTCACTTCCATGCTCACTTCCCTGTTTCTTATCACTGCCTTCAAGGAACCAGCAACCTTCCTTCCCTGCTGCACCCTTTCAAGCACTTCACCCTCCAAACTTCCATCCTTACTCATCACACTACCCAAGTACTTAAATGCACTCACATTCGCCATATCCTCCCCATCCACATTCTACTTTACAATAAGGGAAAATCATTTTACATACAACTACCAGTACTGTGAATTGGGAGCTAATAAATTTGTAAGCAGAATTGGAACTTCAATATGCAGTTTCTTTTTAATGAGGACTTTCGTCTACCTAACACCAAATCATCATCATCACCCAATCCTATGTTGCCCCATGAAGAGCATAAGAGCCCAGGGCTAGGCAAATTGGTCCTGACATTTAAGATGAGGGTGACCAACCTCACTCACCCCTGAGTGGCACTATGTGAGCAATAAACCCCAACCACCCCTTAGATATAAACCTTCAGCAGCTCAATCCGACTGGAGCACCGTAATTGCACACTAAACCACCAGGTGCCAAAATTTGGTTATATGGTTACCACCCATCAGGAAGGGCATCCGGTCATAAAATGCTACACGCTCCAATCCAAAAAGGCCGACGCATGCAAGCATGTTGCAGCCTTCAAAAAAACGAAACGAAACGAACCCAGCCTAGTAAATGATTTCCTTGTGTACAGGAAACCATCTGGCTCGTCACTCAGTGTAGAGTCACCCACAGGCAGAAGAAAGAGGAAAAATTGAAGGAAGAAAAACAGAAAAGGGAGTGTAAAGTCACCCGTAGGCACAAGGACGAGGAAAGAATGAAGGAAAGACAAAAGAGGATGGAAGGAAAGAAGGATGGAGGAGAAGAATTAATAATAATAAATAATGGCACTACTTATAATAATGCCATTATTAGTAAAATTAATATACCATATACATATAGTAAATGAACTATCTACCTACCATACAGTCAGACAGACTTTCATAAAGGAAGTGGCCACGAACAAACTGCCTCCATTTCTCCATCTGCCCTCCCTCCATGTCCCACCACCTGAAAAAAATAAATAAATAAATAAATAAAAGGATAGCAATTCGCGTTTTGAAAACCAAAGGTGTATTCTTGTAGGCCCTTAAGGCTTTGTAGCAATTCGTCCAAACCAATTTGAATATTCCACTTTTACATTCCCCTGTATGCTATTTATGTCTGTTTTAAGGTGCTGGAGAGGAATGCCTACATAATAACTCCTACTATTACAATAACTCTGCTCCACTACTTCTTCACAGAAACATTTAACTACTTCCCTATCCCTCCAAAGGAGGACTGCAAACTGGACAAAAATGGCAACTTCATCCTGCAGTCCACTAAGTTCACATTCAGATGAGCCTGTGTCCACAACAGGAGCAACATCTTAATGTTCTATTTACTAAACCAGAGAAGGATCTGTAGCAGTGAAGAGATTTATTAATGCTCTGGCTAACTGTTCCAGTCTGATACCTCTCTCCTAAGCTCAACAAAGGCTTCAGTTCAAAAAGTTTAAGCTCAGTGGACACATAAGAGCATAATACTGTATGCATGTCCCAACACAAGAAATATTATTACTGTATTTTTATTTAATCAGTTAGAGTCAGGCCTTGGCTCAAGTTGCTACAAGGCGGTTTCTTGTGATACCTGTATCAAGAATGGAGATTTGTTTTCCTGTATCTATATTAATGTTTACATCTACACGTCTTCAAGAAACACAATGTAAACTGTAGTGCCTGAGGTCTGAGCATCATTATCCCAACCTCTTTGCCTCTTTTTTCCACCTATGAGTGGGGGTTAGGTAGGGTCCAAAGAAAAAATCCAATACAGAACAAATATCTGCCCAGTTAGGATACTAAAAAAAAAAAAAAAAAATAAAATAAGATCAATAAGTGCCTACAAGTTTAAATTTAGAGGAAAGGTATTCAATCTGACATGCTACTGAATGAAGAGAAATAAACATGTGAAAGTTTTATAACTCAGTGCAGTAACAGAAAAGTAAATACTAAAAAATAAATACAGTACAGTGATCCCTTGATTATCCGTAATACTAGAGCCAAAGGCATGACCGGATACGGGCAATGAACGGCTACGGTGCAATATCTTCTACCGTACCCATACTCTATCTACAGTAATCCCTGTAAGATCTGGATGCCCAAGTCCTGGACATTTTGGGCTTGGGTCCTCAGACACCAAAAATGGCCCCAAAATGGGGGGGGGGGAGAGTTTTCAACCCTACTCTGAATTTGCCGTACGTTGACAAACAGCTGTGTTTTGGCACGTACTTCCTCCGACGTCTGCTAGAGTGCCCCTGCATCCTCCCCATTTCCCGCCTACCTACCATCATAACTGCACGCTTGTTGCTATGGCTGACCATGTGCTTGCTTTTGTGGTGGTGCCCTACTTGCTGCAAGCCCTGCTGTTTCTCTGATGCCTCTTATTCGTGTATGTGACAATGGCCCCGCTCCCTGACAAGAGGAAACGAGGGGTTCTGACTCTGGAGAAGAAGAGGGAGATATTGGAGAAGGTGGACGCGGGATGGTCAATTTCCCGCATCCTCCAAGAATTCAACCTGGTCTGCTCTACCTTGTTCGATATCAAAAAATCCCGGGACAAACTCATCCAGTACACAGCTGACTTTGCACTAAAGACCAAATGCAACGTGCACAGGAAGATTATGTACTCTCCCCGGTTTGCAGAAGTTGACCGCTCGACGCTGATTTAGTACTGTCAACAATGTGCTGCTGGTGTGCTGGTGCATGGTACGGAGCTGAAGGCTGCTGCTGAGAAGTTCACATGCAACGTGCAGAGGAAGATTATGTACCCTCCCCAGTTTGCAGAAGTTGACCGCTCGACGCTGATTCAGTACTGTCAACAATGTGCTGCTGGTGTGCTGGTGCATGGTATGGAGCTGAAGGCTGCTGCTGAGAAGTTCACAAGGTTACACAACACCCCAGACTTCAAGGCATCCGAAGGGTGGCTCTTTGCTTTCAAGCTACGACATGGACCTACCAATGGTAAGGCTCATGGCGAAGCTTTGGATGCCAATGAGGATGGAGTTGAAAATGTTCAGCAGAAGGTGAAGGGCTTGACTGACAGGGAGGGCCTCCTCTCAGTCAAGTCTATAACACTGATGAAACTGGTCTATTCCATCACTCACTGCCCATGAACACCCTAGCAGAGGAGACGGAGAAGCGTGTACCTGCATGCAAGCTCTCCAAGCAGCGGATATCTGCTTTGTGTTGTGCCAATGCTAACGGCATACACCAGCTCAAGCCCGTTATTGCTGGCCATGCAAAGCAGCCTTGGTGCCTTCGTGGGTTGTTGAACATCCTTCTTGTCGTTTGGTACCATTCTCTGAAGGCTTGGTTCAGAGCCAAGATCTAAAAAGACCGGATTCACCAGCACTTCATCAAGGAGGTCATCCATTATCAGACAAACACACTGGGAATCCCACGCAACCAGGTAAAGGCTCTCCTTCTTCCAGACAATGCACCTGGGCATCCATCCAACAAGGACTTGGTGGCTGAGAATGGTTGAATTAGGTGCTTGTTTTTGCCACCAAATACAACTGATAAAAAATTATAAAGGCAGCATCACACTGGAACAAAAGTGGCTAACATGCAAGCCAGTTTTGTGAGCCACTAGCCAAACTGAACCACTGCGAGCGAGATTTCACTTGCAAGGTGAAATGCATAAAAATTTTTGCTCACAGTTAATTGGTGGGAATCAAACTCAAATAAGCTTATGTTAATTTGGTAACTGGTGAGAAAATATTCTGTTATTCACAGATGGAAACTTTAACTATAATTGTTAAGTAAATATAATTTAATTCTTGTGGTTTTTATTCATTTCTATTTTTTTCCTTGTGACATGAAATGAATATTCAGACACTTGGGTGACCAGCCACGGAGGCTGTCTATTTTGTTTCCAAAACAGATTGTGACCAATATTCGATATGGATCCTGCAGCAAGGAAACCTCTAGTAGACTCCCTTATGGCTCTGGAGTTCCTGAAGTACAAGAGGCAGTTGCAGAAACTGAGGAAAAGGGAGTGGGTACTTGGTGTTGGTTTCTTTACAAATGACTACGAGGCACCAAGGCAGACGACACTGCTAGTCATTTCAGCTTGCAAAAATGCACGCATGTGACGGCAACTCGACTTTGCTAGCCATTTTGCCTCACAAAAGCTGCTCACATGTTAGCAACTTCTGGCCCAGTGTGCCGCCTCCTCAAGAAGCATTGAAACTTGAAAACACTCTATCTATTGCCAGATGCCATAATCCGGTATGGGGTGGCCATTTGACTTTGAGTTTGTTTTACAGGGAGGGGCACTAACCCTCCACCAACTCACCAGTCAACATGCAGGGAGCACATATGGTTTGGTTATATGGTTACCAGCTAGCACTGTAAATGGTTTCTTGGCACTTGAAAACACACACTGAAAAAAGATAAAACATCAAAGAAGAGGGGGAGTAGCCATGTGTGATTTGCCACAAGGGTGTGGGAAATACTGTAATTCCATTTAGTGCAGTGTTTGTCATAAATGGGTGCATGAGAGATGTAGTGGTATTAGAGATAAATTGCAAGATAATGGTGATTTCATGTGTGCAGTATGTTGGGGAGATCATGTGGAGATTGTCAGGCATGAAAGGATTGAACTCTGGTGAGTCTCTTGAGAGTAAGGAAGAGTTTTTTTTTTGTTTGGGAGACATGCTATGTGCTGGAGGTGTGGCTGGACTCTGTGGCTAGAGTAAAAGAGGGCTCTCCCTCCGTGCTCTGGGATCTTTGTATGCAGCATGTGTTAGGAATGTGATGCTGTATGGTAGTGAGACCTAAGCAGTAAAGGAAAAGGATACTCGCAGGCTCAAACGTACAGAAAGGATAATGATTTGAAGGACGCTCAGTGCGTCCCTGAGTGCGAGGACTGGGGGGCTAGGTTCACAATGAAAGAGTTGAGGAGCAGAGTGGAACTGAATTGTATAGGTGTTGTGATGAGGAGAGGTAGATTGAGATGGTTTGGGGATGTGGAGAGGATGGGGGATGATAACTGGGTTAAGAAAGTGAGAAGTGTTATCGTTAGGGGTAAGGCTGCGAGAGGCAGACCTTAAAAGACCTGGGACGAGGTCACTGATTGTGACCTCAGGGATAAGGGGCTCAGTAGGGAAGCTGAAAGAGATCGAGCAGCACAGAGAGCTGCCATTAGGTGACCAAGGCCAAAGTCACAAGCATGTTGGAGCTTTCAATAATGAGACAAAAAACACAATGATAAGGGCTTTAATAAAGAAAAAACTGGAGAAAACTGCAAAATAAGACAGCCCCAAGTCTCCTTGAAGAGTACCAAGAAAAAAATAAAAGATTAAAAACAAAATTGAAATCACTATCACAGTATCCAGAAAACTTTAAAAAATTATATATATTTATCTACAGCAGGGAAAACTGCATAATATAGTTGTCCCATGTCTGCTGAAAGGTAAAAAATGAAGACAGATATAAAAATGGCTTGTAATTCATTTATGTTTACTGTATTTGCGTCATGTTAGGTTGGACATCAATGGTTTTCTGTCTTTTTTTAATTGTGAAACATCTGGTTTCATTTCAGATCAAAATATGTTTATCCCATGATTATAATGTATTATCGATTTTTACTTTGAAAATCGTCCCCCTAATTCCTAATTAACGGGGCTGGCAGGTCAAAAACTATGAAACTAGTGATTTGCAAACGATCTGATGGTCAATTTTCTCAAACATACCAAACCATACAAATTAATGTCTATAATCCAGTGTTATGGTTTTCTAATAATTTAAGTGGGGTATATAGATCTATATATAGGTCTACCTTACCTCTAACACCTCAATCCAAAGACATTCTTCTTTCATGCTACCTCCAGACAATTTTAAATTCTCGAAAGGCCATACGTAATGTTAAACAATGCCATTAACTTCCTCACAATTTGATATCACTCACAAGGGTGGACAATGCTGTCCGAGGGTAGAATGAATAAAAAAATAATACAAACAGTAAAATATATCAGAGTGAACCAGCGACCAAGTGACACTACCATTTTAGACGTCATACCAGCAAAAGGATTTTAGCCTGTTTTCACTTTAAACTACTCTTTAAAAACTTAATTTTGTGTGTTCGAACCGATCTCGAGTCTTTAATCACATGGCATATTCTGCCTATATCACGTAAAATGACATTAAAGAAAAAGAACAAACAAATAAAGACCACGCACCTGCAACAAAACATCCCCCTCCTCGACGTTTCCGTTCCAGTGATGGCTCAACTTGACAGAGGACGAATAAAACAGTCATCGTAAAAAGTCAAAATAATGCTTTAAAGAATACGTAAACAATTTATTCTGCACGATAAGATTATTTTTTGGTTACGGAAATAATAATCAAGGCAAGAATCCGTTTTATGCAGGAGTTACTAAGACCATTTCGAGTTTTGGTCCCAGGGATTCGTAGTTAACCATTTCTCGATGTGAATTATATCTATTTAGGGTAAATTTTAGCGTCTAGATGCAAGAGATGTAGGTCTTTTTTTCTATATTACTATGAAGCTCGAGCGATCTTTTCCGTCATTGCAGGTACTTTTATAGTTATTTTCTTGAGTACTGCATTTAGGGTCAATCTAGTTTTTTTTTTTTTTTTGCTCTACTTCCATTTAGCAATTATATTAATGTTTAGGTGCAAGATATCTTCCTATATTCTTGAAATTTCTCCATATTTATCGGTATTCTGTAGACTGTATCATGTTTTTGCGATGTGCTAGAGATTTTTGCTATTGAATATTCTAGCGGAGTCTGAGAACTTGTCGGTCTAGCAGCGCTGGTAATACTGCTTCCTCCAGCATTTAAAGATGGGCGATGGGCGGGTCATGAACTAGGATTATTATTAACTAATCTTCTATGTTATGGTTCATAGGAGGTACATGGCTTAAATATTTATACACAGATGTTTCCACAGGCGCCATGGATTTAAACGCAAAAATCCTTAGACAAGTTAGCTTTTCTTGCTGTATCGAGTACTGTTGTTATGGTCACTTGACAAAGCCAGTAGACCTTATGATTCATTCAGCAAGTAATCTTCCATATTTGAGTGTCATGAGTGAACTGCGCAATCTTTAATAACATAAAGGATATTTCCACAGGATCTGGGTGTCGAAAATGAATTTGCAAGTATGTAGGTGGTGGCGACCATCATCCACTCGATGTAGTGCTGCCTACTTCTTCCTTAGCCTTTATCATTCTTTTTCTGTGCCTGCCCTCCTCTCTTCCTATTTCTCCCATCTTTCCTGTCACTTCTTACTGCTTTTCTTTCCTTTACAGGTAGCTTTACATTGAGTGACAAGCCAAAGGGTTTCCTGTAAGCCAAGAAACCATTTACAACCCTGGGTGGTAACCATATAACCAAACCATACGTGTTCCCTACGTGTCAACAAGTGGGTTGGTGGAGCGTTAGTGCCCCTCCCCGTAAAAATAAGTCAAATGGCCACCCCTTACGGGATTATGGTGTCTGGCAATAGATAGATAGATAGATGGAAAAATCCCTGTTGTAAAGTTTTCATTTCTTAATGGGAACTCATGCAGATTGTCCCTATATTATTTTATTTTATTTTCTTAATTTATATATCTTGAAATAGAAGTGAACATACAGAACCTAACCCATTAGTGGAAGCAGTGCACAGTGGGAATATGAACTTTATTTTTCATATGTTAGGGCAGCACAGTATGTGGCTGTTTCATAAAAAAAAGAAATAAACGCTTTTTTTTTTTTTACTACGAAAATTATAATACCACGGAATACCCTGATCTAACCTTACCTCATTTAATTAATGCAGGTTAGCCTAACCTAACCATATGTAATGTTCATCAGAAAGAATAGGTTCCATTATTATCTTTTTCTTTTTTTTACAGTACATGTAAACTCACCAGGAAAACGATATTAATAAGAAAGTCAGAAAGTACAACAAAAAATAAAAGGACACTTAATCCTTGTTATGATGCGTACTCAACTAATTTGGGTTCTTTTCAGGACCGGGTCTAGAGGATGCATCCAAAGGGTAGGGCTCAAACACAGGCTAGCCAGACTAGAGAGTTAATTGGACTAGTAACCAAGGAGGCTCATCCCTACCTCATCACAAAGGTTTTTAGAATTATATACACCTATGATTTAGTACTGAAGTTATAAAAGTTAGCTGGCTTTGTCAGATGAAGACAAACTGACTACAGTTATGTATGTGTTGAATTGTATTATGTTATTTTTGCGTTTCTATTCTTATGTGTAATAGTATGGGAAAATGTGCCTTTGTATGGCCATTTTCAGATGTTTAAAGTTGTATGGAAAGATCCTGAGGTGCCCCAATAGACTGAACAATTTTGATATACTGTTTCAAGTCACATAGCCATTTGCCGTATTTACTTTAGCATTTGGAAGAACTAATTTGCCTGTTGGATCCCTATCGTCTATGAACCCATTGTAGCTCACAAATCAGGAATATTATGTGAGCAGATTATTTTGTGCAGTATGCGATTTTAATATCAGTGTTGGAGTGAGCAAGGTTGTGTGATGTAGGCTACCCATGGTGTGTGTGTGTGTGCTGAAGATTTTGGGATTTGAATGGTGAGTGAATGATTCTATGAACCATTTCAGTGGGAGTGCAGTTGGCTAGTTTCTCATATTGGGTTTCCTCTTTGCTTTGTGAACCCTGTACAATTCACCCATATGTAAAAAGAAAAATGATAGGGTGTTGGTGATGACTGATTAAAAAAAAATAGTTACGATGATTGAAAACTAACTGGTTACGATGACGATGATGATTAGTCCACTTCACTGGGCATGGTACTGATAGTTCTGCCACATATAACTGCTTGCCCATTCTTGGCTCCTACCTCAAGTGGTTCTAGTTGGAAATAAAATTGAGAGAGAGAGACAGACAGACAGACCCTGGTGCCCTAGTGCTAAAAATCATTACAGGTCTCTGATCCTTCCATCACCTATACTGACAATATCTTCTCTCAGCTTCCCCTCAAGCAGAAAAATTAATTCCTGCATTATACTTTATTCCTTTGTCAGCAGATGATAAACCTATTATTTCAAGATTATGCAGCTCTGAAGAGTATTTGCTGCATATTAGTAAATCTTGGCTTGGTTTGTGGGCCGCTTCTGGGCTGAGGCTCCTGAAATTTTGTCATATCTCCCAGGCCCTGAATAAAATAGATGTAAATTGATTGATGGTGGTGGTTGCAACTCCAGGCTCATCTATACATAAACTGAGAGAGCTAACTACAGAAATCTTGACATCCCCAAAGATATATGTTGAAGGATTGTTGTGGTAGTGTGGTGCATGAGGTGAGTGTGGTGCGGTGTGGTGTGGGAGGATGCATTACACTGTGATATGGTGAGTGAGTTGTGGCGTGGGAGGAGGCATTACACTGTGGTGCATGTGGTGAGTGTATTGTGGTAATTTGGTGTGTGAGTGTGGTACATGTGATGAGTGTGTTGTGATGTGGGAGGATGCACAACACTGTGGGCATAGTGTATTGTTTGTGAGTTGTATTTTGTGTTGGCACTGAAGCAGAGAAGGTGATGGTTGTGTTGGAGTCTGGTTACACTCATTTAACTCTAACTTTGGCACAAGTTTTCATATTTATGCAGCATTTCTCACGTTGCTCAGTGGCAGAAATAGGAAATATTACAGACCCATGTTCTTTCCATAGCATTTCTTCTTGGTAAGCATATTTTATTGATTATGTACTGTATTCGTAAAACTTTAATCCCTTTTTTTAAATGGTAAGTGAGTGAGCATTTGGCTCTTCTTACTGGATATAACCTGGTTATATCTGCCATCACATGAAGGTGTCTCCCCAGCACCACATTTGTACTGCAGTTGGGTGCGGAAAGTACACACAGCCTCATCTCCACCAACCCAGTCACATCACACACAGTACCCCATGTACTCACAAGCTGACCCACCTCCTTGAACACAGCCATACCTCCACACACACCTTCAGAGTTATATACCTTCACACACACACACACACACACACACACACACACACACACTTCACACACACACACTTCACACACACACACACACATTTACATACATACCTTCACCTCCACTCACACAGGCACGCTATGGACTCCACACGCAATATCCCCCACACACACACATGCAGGCTCAGCTGCGAAAAAAAAAAAAAAAAAAAACACACACACACCTGCACATAGCTACACTTCCACAGAGCCACACCTCACATAGTCTCCAAAGTCACATACAATAGAATATGACATAGAAGACCCTGGCTGTGTTACGATTATTAACCCAGTGAAATCTAGATCAGTTTTAATTTTATTCTTGCTAACTCATGACGATTTTCTTTAGCATACGAAAGATCTGGGGCAGTAAAGGCTAACTAAAATATTATTTCTTTCGCAGGGGTAACGAACAGCCAGTAACAGGAGCAGCCAAAAGAGAGCTTTGTGGCATCTCTTTAATGCAGTGTGTCACCATACCCCTCTCCACACCACCACACATCCCCGCCAGTCCCTCTCTACTCTTCAGCCTTCGAAACGACCTAACATCTTTCCAAAGCCACGAAGTGTAGGTGTTGATACAAATAAACATGAAATACAATTATGAGCTTCTCTCCTAACCTGAGTGTGTCATCAGATAAATAACTGTTATCATGTGTAATTATCCTCTTTTAATATTAACAGGCTCAAATATTAGCCATAAATAACAGGTCTAATTAGATAATCATCCTGTGATAATGCTCTGCGAGTACATAAAGGGTTAACTGAGGACACTAGAAATTAAGGACAAAGCAGTCCGGGCACTCAGGCATGACCAAAAGCACCCCACATGGCTTGCACTGGAGTCTTGGTTGGATATGTTGGTATTTCACTGTCTGGCGGTAATCATGAAGGCTCTAAACTCAGTAGCACCCTTAAGATAAACCACTATATGAAAAGCTGGTCGGAAAACTTTGAAAGCTTTGAAGTGCACAGATACCATGAGCTGAAATAAAGCTCAAAATGTCGTCTGTTGCATTAAAAGAAACTGATCAAGTCAGACACTGCCCAGATGCCGTAACTCTACTGGACAGTGCTAACCTGAAGGTTCCGTTATATTCGTGAATGAAATCTGGAATGCTGATCTCTCAAACTACTACTGCTTCTAACAGTAACCTCCCAGCCCAAAAGCAGTAAAGAAAGAGTTCCCAGCCCCTCCATCACTTCAAAATCACTTTACCTAAAATCTCGTGGCCAATGACGTGCAAGATTTTTGCATAATACTCTGTACTTAGAACGAATAACAAGCTATAATGGAATACAGTAGTCTGCCACAACTCTCCATTTTGGGGGAAAAAATGGTTAAAGAAAAAAATCTAGACAGTGGTGAACGGGAGAAGGCTGTGGTATCAGACAGTTGTGGGGTACTGTCAATATTTTCAGTGACTTTATCTCTCATATACAAAATGAAACTAAAGCTTTATTCATCTCTAAATACACGCATCATTGTTGACTAACATGATATGGTTTGAATATGGCTGAAAAATGGGTAATGAGGAAAGCGAAATAGAATCTCGTTTTTTTTCTGCTAGAAGGCGATGTTAGTACAACGGACCTCCCAAGCGAGAGGAATTTATGTATTTGGCCCGGTCTTTACATCTGTCTGTCTGTCTGCCTGTCTGTCTGTTAGCAAGAATATGGAGAAAAGATCAGCAGATTATCTTATTTTTGTAGATTTTGAATTTGCCATTCCGTACAAGCCCAAACAATCTGGGGAACGTTGTCGCTGGCAGCCGAGCAGGAAAAGTCAGCGGCCAGTGACTAATTTTTCGCAGTTACCCATCCATTTTACTTTTTTTTTTTTTTTTTTTCTGAACAGAAAACCCACCCCGACAATCTGTGGCGCCGGTTGTGAGGCGCGAGTGTTGGCTTCGCTTCATAAGCTGGTGGTTAGATTTTGCTGGATTTTCCAGCCATTCTCCTCCTGCCTGTGATCTGTCGCCTTGTTCCCGATGCACCCTCCAACGGTATGCTATTTGGCTTTACTAAGTCTGTACTCATTTTACTCTAACTTGGCCTAAAATTTCCATCCCTCCAGCCTGAATACTAAGTTGTAGCAATAGATTAATGCTAGAATATGTATCACAAAAAAGTGCTATGGAATGGGAGCCGTAGCGTTGTCCTTTTCTGCCAGTAACCGATGTGAACTAAGCGGCAAAAGGACGAAAATCTGGGCCAAGTTACGCTGAAAAAAAAAAAAAAAGTATACTGTATGATACTATAATAATCTAGGAAGTTGTGGACAGTTGAGAGTTGTTTGTGGTTTGCAGTAGAGGTAAGGACAGACGGACAGACAGACAGCTAGAAGTCAGACAGACGCAGGAAAAGGAGACAGGACAGGGAGAAGAAGCGTGACGTTATTTTGAGTGTGGTTGACTTCGTAACACATTACATTCTATATATATATTTTTTACGTGTCCGACTCTAAGTAAAGGCTTCAAGGCCTATTTCTCGGGGGCAGTGACCTATCCCAAGGCCCAGTAGTTCTCCTACACCTCATCATGTCACCACTTCGGGGCTAACTCCCACCATCCATATTGAATACTTGCTAAGGCTGTCTCATACAGGATTGATGTATTGGTATTAGCGGGGGTATTTTTACACGTCGGTGGGTCACCTGGTAGATCAGGAAAGTCTGCTTTTAGGAAATTCAAATCCTTAAACTGTTCCCTGTCCCAGTCGGGATTCGATCCTGGGTCCATTAGGACTGCAGGCCGCCTCTACCGATTCAGCCACCGCCTCGCCCATATAGCATGTCTTCTTATATACGTATAGCCGAGGTCCGTTGACGAGTAGTGAACTAACACACACACACACACACACACACACTGCAACCACATCAAACCATACACACCTACCCCACCCCACACAAAATATACCCAACAACCCACCCACCCACACCCACACACGTGCTCTGTTATGGGGCTTAGGGGCAGGGAAATGTGCGTCTGTGGTGTGGTGGTGCCGTCGAGAGGTTGCCATGGTAACACAGACTCCTTGCACCAGCCAAGCTATGACCATGCGTTTTCTCCACTGAGTTTCACACTTTATATAAAACATCTTTGTACTCATATTTAATGCCAATATTGCCGTTTTCTTATCATAATACAGTAGAACATACTCGGACCCAATTTTTAAAAAAAGACCTATGAATATTAAAATTTTCTGTGGCAAGAAATGAAGTGAAAAGTGTGTTTGGTGGTGGGGTGGAGTGGGTGTCTAGCGATGCACTGTGGTGAGACACACATGCACTCACAGCCACATATTTACACAGACACAGACACACACACACACACACACACACACAGTCACATTAAACCACACCCACACAAAACGACAGTCACACAAAAAACACTCACCCACCCATGCACATGCACCCGCTCACCTACCCACCCTCACACACACACACACCAAGTCTGTGCAGTACATACAGCAGTGTTTGCTGTTGTTTCTATATCAGGGATTTGAAATTTCTAAGGTCAGTATTCACTCTGTCTTGTGAGGACCCCAAATCAGTAGTCTCAGTAGCCCCCTCCCCTTTTAATCCTGCCCTGGCTGCTATTGCTATCGTCAATGATGCATCCTCTACAATAATCTTCTTTTTTCATACTCAGTCGCTTTTGACTCTCAGATAAATACAGTAGAATCGTCTGGTGTCAGCCGGAATATATTATGAGAGCTGCACGATCATGAGAGGCAACAGAGACAGCATTAACATTCTCAGAGCAGTATGACTCACTCTCAACTTAATGCTATCGCCAAGGAGCACCTGGAATAGAATAGCAGACTTGCCCCTACCATGAAAGGGCCCTTGTCCCATCTAGTGTTTGTAAAAGTAGCTGGATAAGTTTCTCGTGTTGGTAGGTGTCGCTACTTGGCTGCTTTAGCTAGTTGCCGCTGGACAATGGAAAGACGAGGGTGTGTGTGATGCTGTTGCCGCATTGCCCTGAGGTAAGTGTTGGATTTTTGCTGTTTTTAGCCATTAAGGTGACTACATTAGGACACAAGGATATCGCACTGACAGCCAGGGTGTATTATTGGCCAAAGAAAAGTACCCATGAGGCTAATGGACGTATTTTTGATGAGACAAGGAGGCTGCTAGTGTGAGGGAGATGAGGAGGCCTTGTTCCACCTCAATTTTGGTCTCAGCACCAGTGACATAGCAGTGCGAGTGTCGTCGTGTAGATTCTCGTGCCGATCAGACTGGTGGACTAGGCTTGTCTGCCCCCTTGTCCCTGTCCACCTAACGGTACAGTTAGTGACCTGAATGTAAACTGATTAAGTGCGATTCGTATTTAAGAGGGACAATATGATGAAAAAAAAATATTGTATGTAAATCACACACACACACACACGTATATTGTGGTGGTGTTCCTTCATCTTACCTAGGTCGAGATATTCGTCTTTTTGCAGCTTGTTTCCCGTAGTCCAGTGAAAGAATTAGACAAACTTACAGCTCTACATCATTTCCATACCACTTCTTCGTGACTAGCGCCATTTTAGTGATAACCCCTTGTTACGGCACATCATTTAAGAAAGAGATTGCAATTGTATGCCTAGCTAGAGAGAACAGGGTATATTTGGGATGACACAACACTTATATTTTGCCACTTATTTCCAGGTCACTCCACACGCACGTCCTCAGGTCACGTCTTCCACAGAACAGATAACAGATGGAGAGCCAGCGTAACTGAATAGCAGGCCAGAGATAGAGTGAGAGGATGAGGTACAGAGAGAACAAAGAATGAGAGATAATACTCGCAGATCCTCCGAGATGGGACGGAACAAGCTAACAACCAATGGATCGGAGTGGAGAAAGGTGAGAGGGGTCTTTATCATGTAGTGGTGTGTCACAGGCTGGTGATGATGATGGTGATGATAATGATGCTGATGATTAAAATACCGCTAGTACTGGTGATAATGGTGAGGATTTAACTTATGTACGAACTAACAGAAATGGGTGATGATGATGATGATGATAACTGTAATGTTGACTCTCCTGTACTGGTTAACTAAGCCGTGATTATGATGATGATTCCCGTACAAATTCTACGATAAAATTAAGTAGTGATGAATACGATGATGATTGTGATGACTGATATAACACCTGTTCTGCATCTTTCACAGTGTTGGGATGACAAAAACATGCTGCTGACTATGACGATGATGATGATGATGATGATGATTAGGACGACGAGGATGATGATTATGACAACGACGATGGTGACAACGACGCCCACGATGATCTTCAAGTCACTGGCTAAGTCACATCTTCCTTTCCTTTTCGTTTAACCTCAAACGTTATGGTGACTGGGCATGTGTGTGTGTGTGTGTGTGTGTGTATGTGTGTGTGTGCGCGCGCGCCTAGTAATTCCCACACACTCGAACTATTTATATTTTAAGAGTGCAAAAGAGGTCAGGGATATCGCTCCTCTTCTTGGCCATACACATGCTAAAAACACTTACACAATATTCTGAAAAAACTTACTGGATTCCTAAGATCACATCACTGGGTTTCAAAAATCATTGGTCGCTGTCTCTTTACTTATCGCAAGGAAAGGGATGGATGTGTGTGTCCGAAATAGTAGCTCAGTTTTGGCCTTTCCCTGGACAGTGAATCATTTAAATGGAATAATTATCCTTACTTATTTTATATATTGATTCATGGCGGAGGAAACCACCACAGAGCCACCAGTCTTCTCGCATCAGGGGAGATCACACCAAGTCTTATTACGGCAGGGGATGAGACCAAACTTCAGCAGGGGACAACCAATCTTGCACGGCAGCAGGGTAAAAACAGCAGGAACAAACAACCTGTGAAGCAGAAGTAGACGAGTATTGGTTCAAACTGACAGCCTTTATCACCATCTTCTTCCACACTGAAACTGTAAAGAACAACTGTCTT
Source organism: Birgus latro (assembly GCA_018397915.1). Lineage (NCBI taxonomy): Eukaryota > Metazoa > Arthropoda > Malacostraca > Decapoda > Coenobitidae > Birgus > Birgus latro. Next base: position 25,056 of record JAGKTI010004771.1, on the reverse strand, counting down.
CATTTTTAACAAGACTGATTTCTGTCACCTCTTTCATAATACTGTATTTTTATATGGCTGTTACCGTCTAACACCAGGCCTTCTCTCGGCAGGTGAGGGCAGATCACCAGCAGCAGCAAGTCATCTCACGGGAGGGGAAGACACCACACCCTGCCACCACCACCACCACCACCACCACGCATCTCACGGCAGAGGAAGACACCACACCACACCACCAGGCTTCTCAAGGCAGGGGAGACCAAACTTCAGCAGGGTATGACCAGTCTGGCAAGGAAGCAGCGTCAAGACAGCAGACTCCAGCACGACCTGTGGACCAGATGTGTATAGTTCAGATCAGTGTCAGCATTAGTTATTTAATTTTACATTGCAGAAACCACCTTAAAACTATTCTTTGTAGCATCGTTTTCTTAAGATTATTTCTACGTATGTTATTACTGTTTAAAATAATGTGTAATATGCAAAACAGGCAAGAAAGAGGTGCTAGGGAGTCTCAGACAACGGGAATATGTACTTTATATCCACACTAAACTAAGTGAATAGGTCTAACTTTTAGGGACCCAAGGCTAAAAGAGCTTAGTGATAGTGATGTAGTTTATATCAGCAAAAGGGTAAAGTATGCTAGTTTTCACTCAGTTCAAGTCTCTGCAGCCTGTGTATCTCAGTTGTTAGGTATAGATCTGAGTCTATTAATTACTTAGCGAAAACGTGAGCCATTCGACAGGTAATTACTAAATCATTACCTTCAGATGTACGAGTAATTGTAACCAATAAAATTTATGTTACGAGTTCAGAGTATGTTACTGATCCCCATGTACGACAAAATGGCGTCTTTGAGTACCTGACTGTCTGGATTTATCGAAAAGAGGTCAAAATGACAAGATTTAACGAAAACACAAAATAAAAAGTTTTAGATTTATCAAAATAATAATACAAAGGACAGTGTACTCAAGACAAAGTTGGAATGAATATTCATAGCAAAACCGATGGGTCTTGGAAAAATAAAACACCCCAAAATAAATCCTAGGACACTGCTGCATAATACCCTAAGAACACTACCTGCCTCGATAAAGAGCAGAGTGACAGGCCAAGTAATCCGGTCCTCGTCAGACAAGGAACAAAGCTGCCAGGCCAGCTGTGTCACTGTCATAACCTCTGAAGACCATGTCATCGCCACCCTTACCCACACACACACACACAGCTGTATCTATAACTATGGTCGACACTGCTTCGGGTGTCACGTGTTGTACGATTATGAGGATGATGATGAATGATGAAGGGAAACTCAAATATTTGATTCCCCCCCCCATTTTTTTGGTGTAACGTTTTCTGTGATTAATAAAGGGGAGACTATACTATCTTTATTAACTTTAAACGCCTATCCTCGGGTCCCTACGCTTCTGAGAGTGGAATGAATGGTACTCTCTGGTATATTTCATTTATTAGATTGCAATAAAATCAATTACACACTCGTATTCTTCGTTTTATCATGCCCTTGTTGCTGTTGCTCCTGTCGTTCTTGTGGTCGAAGGCTGGTCTATAGGTGATCCCAGTGGACTGCAGGCTGAAGTTTCCCTTTCCTGAAGTCCACCGTCCTCCTGTGGGGAGATAGGGGGCGTTTAGGGCTGGTTACGTGACCTGGAAGCTCCACCGCCTCGTGTGGCGTGTTGTGGTGCATGTATTATATATGTAATGATACAGTGTGCTGTGCCATAACAAAAACTCCCTATTAAATAAATATAATTAGAGCAAATAGGTCAATTATTGATTTAATTTGCCGTGAAAACTCAGTCGTACGTCTGGCAAACAAATTATTTACCTACTTGATCGTACAGCACATATAACACAATAACTTTACCAAACTATAAAATCCACTGAAAAACACTAATATATCTCTAGTACATTACCTCAGGGAAGAAAATCAGGTGGAATTACGAGTATATTATGGAGAATAGAGTGTAAAATCCTCCGTGCTGGGTCAGAGTGAGTCTGGGCGAAGGCAGCGAAAAAGACGCATTCAGTCAGACGTAGCCGTGCAGTGAGGTCTGGTATAAAGTGCTCGGCTGCTGGGATCGCTGGCAGCCCGCTCCTTCCTACGGGAGGAAAATCTAAACAACAATAAAAACAACGGGATCTCTGACTCGGTCTCGTGTCTCTATCACTGTTTCCATTTCTATCTCTATCACTGTATATTTCCATTTCTATCTCTATCACTATTTTCATTTCTATCACTATTTTCATTTGTCTTTCTATTTCTATATCACTATTTCCGTTTCTATCTCTATTACTATTTCCATTTCTATCTCTGTCACTGTCTATTTCCATTTCTATCTGTCTCATACACACACAAACACAATTTTACATTTCCCATCGTCATATACACTATACCATAAACATTTATATACTCGCATACCATGCCTTAACCACAGCCACGCACCCCCAACAATCCTTCTCCCTCTCTCTTTCTCTCTCTCTCTCTCTCTCTCTCTCTCTCTCTCTCTCTCTCTCTCTCAAACACACACACACACACACACACACACACACACACACACATACAGACTACCCACAACACATACGCACAGATTATCACAAACACCCTTACACACACAAACTACCCACAAAAACCCTTACACACACACACACACACACACACACACACTTAAACACACGGACAACCCACAAACCATCTACTTAACACCTATGCTCTTGTGACTAAGTCTGGACTGAATAAAAATGTGTTAGCGGAGGTATAACTACAGGCATTAACAATCAGGCTCCTATGAACCAAACAACTGGGTGAAATTGTCTGAGTTAGCTCGAATAAAACTACGAGAAGACCCACCACCAAAAGACAGACTAAAATATCTAGGACATGACTATCCCCCCTAAAAATGCTTCATGATAATCTCCTTTGCCTTCCTTGTATGGACTGAAATATTGATGGAGAGCTTAATGTCAATAGATAACGATCCGAGACAGAGTTAGAATCGGAAGGAAAATGAAGCTTATTAATTTTTTAGTCTTTTAGATTAATCAAGCATAAATAATTGGGCGGGATGTGTTTAGGAATAGGCAATATAGAAAGAAGTATCATGAGCAAAGGATATAAAGCTAAACTAAGAAAACAGACTGACTCGTAAGGTTGGTTTCGAAGCAATATATTATAATTTATCATTTAACTTAGGGTATGATTTATGCGAGATCTGAGCTAGCTTAATATATTCTACTAGAAAATCACGGAATAAAGCACTAGAAATAGTAATAACAGCATAAACAGACCTTAAAATGGCGGAAAACAAGCGTAGACGGGGCTGCGTAGGCAGGAGTGGTCCTGGTGGCGGTGCAGTGAACTAACCAAGCTGATGACGTTAAGGTGGGCAACCACTGCCTCTCATTTGTGCCCCAGACGCCCTACAGGACGGACCTCCCGGCTCCACTTGCCCAGCTGATGGACTTTGGCGATTTTTCTCCTCCATTTCAGGTCTGTTTTGGGAAGTTAAAAGCCTATTATTTCAAGCATGACTTATTTTCCAAGATTTTGGTGTCTTTCGGCGAAAACGAAGCTCGAATTTAAATTATATATTTTTTCAAGAAACCGCCAGATATTCTCAGGAATTTTACCGGTCTTTGCAATATGTCTGCCAGTGAGGTGAAGGAAGCCGGCAGACTGTCCTTTCAACTTAGTGAAACTTCAATACTACCAACACCAATACCAGTGTCCTCATTACTGCCTGCTGTCTACCTTATTCATTTTAATATACATAATTTTACAATAAGAATTTTTCCTACTCTACCACAAACAGTAAGACTGGAAATAAGCCACATATGTTGATTCCTGATCGTGAATAAATCCTCTTAACCCCAGTAAACCGATGACGAATTATCCTATTTTATTCCTCGCATCTGAAGACAACTGCATTTACTTTAATTTTTACGAATTAAAAGTTATAGGTATTTTGTCTAACTGGGGAATTATTTTCAAACTAGGGATTATTATTTCGAACTGGGGGGATTAGACACATCATTCATTAATCCTTTAGCTACGAGAGATACCGCAAGCTGAATAAAAGCGTCTGGTGGTTGCCTGATATCAGACTGGAAGGGGTATTACAGGATCAATTTCTGCCCCTTATAGGCCTTCAATACTGCCATTAACTCCACAATAGCGTGTTTTGCCAACTATTCTCGCTATTTCCAAACTATTTAAATCAGCCTAATTTATGATCTAAAGGTTTGATACAGCCTTAATCCCTTCTATTACAAGTCCTATGATGAATAAAATCGCCTGAAGGCAGTACGAACTACACGAAAAAAAAAGTCGTTGAACTGAAGAGGTTAAAACTGATGTCTGGGTCGTATTTATGACTATACTCCATTTCACCAAGTTTGGCACCATCATTGTCCTCCTCAACACCTGTAGTGTTGATGTAAATCCTCTGCACTATGTGAACCTCCATTTATTACCTTGAAAATCAATATAAAATTCGATACAAAAAGGTACATCCAGTACTAAGAGCCTTTATCAGAACTACACGTGTTGAGGACATCACTGATGGGGCCAGACTCGGTGATTTTTTTTTTTTTATGCAAGGAAGAAGGAACCATAGGCCACAGGCCTGCAACTGTTCCTTCCAAGAAAAAGCAAAAACAATACAAAAGAGAGCCAAATTCAAGATCCGTTCATTTCGAGATGCCTAAAGACACTGCGTTTGAAAGACTGGAGATCATAGGAAGTAGGAAATACAGACAGAGGAAGACAGTTCCAGAGTTGACCAGTTGCATAAATGAAGGACTGGGAGTAACGGTTAATTCTTGCATTAGAGAGTTGGACAGAAAAGGGATGAGAGTTTGTTGCTAGACGGGTACTACGTACCCGTCATAGAGGTGGAGGGATGCAAGCAGACAGTTCAGAGGAACAGTGACCGTTGAAGTAGCGATAGAAGAGAGATAAAGATGAAACAGTGTGGCGAAGAGACAAAGGCTGAAGGGAATCAGTAAGAGGAGGAGAGTTAATGAGACGAAAAGTCTTTGACTCCACCCTATTGAGAAGAGCTGCATGTGGGAAGCCTCCCCATACATGAGAGTTGTACTCCATACATGGGCGAATAAAACCCTTGCACAAGGTCAACAACTGTGCGGGGGTAAAGAAAGTTCGGAATCGGCTTAGCACACCTAATCTCTTGGAAGCAGATTTCACAAGAGATGTAATATGTTCTTTCCAAGGCAAATCCCAAGAGAATGTAACCCCAAGCATGTTCAAGGATGATGCAGGACATAACTGTTCATTATTAAACATTAGTGGGTAATCCTGAGGAAGATTTTGTCGGGTTGATAAGTGTAAGAACTGAGTTTTTGATGCATTAAAAATAAGATTATTTTTACCCCAATCAGAGATACGAGCCAAGTCAGACATTAGGTGTGCCATAGCCTCAACCCTTTTTTGTGGGAAGTTTGAAAGGAAGAGCAGGGGAAGTTGTTGAGGCATTCAGTAGGAGGTGGGTGGATGTGGCTTGTCTGCAGGAAGTCCGGTACAGGGGTGGATCAGCCAGAAAGATTGCTGGGAAGGATTGCTACTATAAGTTGTTTTGGCAGGGGGGAACTGATGGATATGGGGGTGTGGGTGTGTTGGTTGCGGAGAAATGGGTGGAGTATGTTATGAATGTCATGAGGGTAAGTGATAGGATAATAGTAGTGAAAATTTTGATAGGACGGGTGATGGTTTCAGTTATATCAGCATATGCTCCGCAGGTAGGATTGGATGACGCAGAGAAGGATAGATTTTGGGATGATTTAATACGTGTAGTGAGTGGTATGGGCGATGATGAGGTAGTGGTTCTGGGAGGGGATTTAAATGGTCATGTTGGTGAAGCAGCTCAAGGGTATGAAGGAGTCCATGGAGGATGTGCATATGGTGTGAGGAATGCGGAAGGGGAAAGAATACTCGAGTTTGGGGAGGCTATGGACATGATTGTGTGCAACACACATTTTAGAAAAAGAGTGAGTAGATTGATTACGTACGAGTCCGGGGGAAATAGTAGCCAGATAGATTATTTTCTGGTCAGGAGGGTTGATAGGAGATTAGTGAGGGATGTTAAAGTTATAGGAAGCGAGGAGTGTGTGCAGCAGCACAAACTGTTGATTTGTGACATGGTGCTTAAGGAACAAAGGATGAGAAGGAGGACATATGTACCTAGGAGGAAAATATGGAAGCTGAGAAACCAATCAGTAAGGGATGCCTTTTATAGTGAGATGAGGAGAGTGGTGGCTGAACAGGAAGCCGAAGATAGAGACGTTAATGAACAGTATGGAGCCCTTAAGAACAACCTCTTGAGAGTTACCGATGCAGTATGCGGTTGGACAAGAGGCCCACCAAGACATAAAGTAACTTGGTGGTGGGATGAGAGTGTAGAAGCCGCAGTTAAGGAGAAGAAAAGGCTTTTCCGGGAATGGAAGAAGGGTGGTAACAGGGAGGAGTACTTGGCTGCCAAGCGCAGGGCTAGAAGAGAGGTATACAGGGCGAAGTCTGAGTCACAGAGACTTTTACTTGATAATCTAAATCATGAAGGAAGGAAAAATATGGTTTTTAGGGTGGCAAATCAGATGAAGAGAGATAATCGGGACATTGTAGGCGAGCAGTGTGTGAAGAATGATGAGGGAAGGGTACTGGTAAACAGTGAGGATATTAAAGATGCATGGAGAGAGCATTATAGTCGGTTGTTGAATGAGGAGTTTGATTGGGATAGGGAAGGTTTGGAGCCAG